>OAMR01000228.1:431419-444223 GCA_900205405.1 Echinochloa crus-galli
TGGCCGGGGTTGGAGAGTTGACATCCGAGCATGACTCTGATCGTGATTTTTGTCACCGTGACTGTTGCACGGATGTTGTTGCGTTTTGTTTTGCGTGAAATATGCCCGAACAACAACCACTGAACCTACCGCAAATCTGGAGCATGATGTTACTATGTGTGTGGTCAAGCCTGACGAACGAAAATTTGCATGCATCATAATTTGATATATGCTATGGCGTCTGCGCGTGCTGTTATTGGTGCACCAGTCCTGGAGGTAGGAGATGGATGGGATGAGATCATTCTGTTTGGTAAATCATGAAAATTCTCAGGTTGTTTGGTCATGGGATAACATAGGCCAGTCATTTTAATGGCTGTTCGGGAAGTTCAGAGGGAGCAATTGGTTGACAGGTTTGAGGATTTGAGGCGGAACATGTGCTTCCCAAATGGATGGTGCAAGCAGATCAATGCACCTA
Organism: Echinochloa crus-galli; assembly: GCA_900205405.1. Lineage (NCBI taxonomy): Eukaryota > Viridiplantae > Streptophyta > Magnoliopsida > Poales > Poaceae > Echinochloa > Echinochloa crus-galli. Next base: position 431,874 of record OAMR01000228.1, read on the forward strand.
TGACCTATCTGCTCCAATCACCGATCCTGTTCTGATTCCGTGTCATCTTGAGCACAAATTCCCTGAAAGGGTCATATAGTATATATTTCTTTTCCTCTTATGTCAAAACAGTATTGTTCTATGTTAGTATAATCTTTTTTTACGGTTAATAGATACATCATTGTGTCATTTTTAGGTTTAAATGATGTTAGGTCTCTCAAATATTGCTAACATTTTGTATTTTGTTTCACTTTGTTGTAACGAGGTAGTTCGGGTAACCCGAACCCGAACCCGAAATGATCAAAAACCCGAAAAACCCGACCCGAACTTTAGTGGACAAATTTCGGGTTTCAATTTTCAAAACCCGAATTTTTCAAAACCCGAAAAGCCCGACCCGAACTTTCACGGTAACCCGAATGCTCACCCCTAACTACCGTCACGTTTTCAACTTCGGGACAACCATTCTGTACACCGCTCACTCTGGGCCATTTCGCACGCTATAGCAAATGGGCTTGAAGGTAAAATGAAGAACTTGTTTGAAGTTTTCATTTTAAGGTTGAGGTAAAATGAAGAATTTGTTTGAAGTTTTCAGTTTAAGCGTAAAACAAATCCACTTGCAAGTTTGCACATTGGTAATCATAAGGCAGACGTAAAACATGCAGTACATATTTGCTTGATTTGTAGAATCCTTATAAAATTCATTGTGTGTGGCACTGAAATAAATCTCCAAGACAGCGAGGAATTGGCATATACGGGGACCAAATCTAAGGCTTCAACGAATGTTATTGTCATTCAAATCAAACCGCACATCGTCAAGACCCAAAGCAATCACCATCTCCCATTTATTACCAGGCCATGTAAAACAGACATCTTTACTTCAGATCCTAAAATCAGTAATGCCGTATCAAGTTTCCCTCTAATTCGTGTCACCGGACCAAAAAGACCAAAATGTTTCCTTATTTTGGGTCGTCCGCTGTAGAGTCAGGCAGGTCACCGTGTCACACCTTTGCCGGCTCTGGGGCCTCTGTCTCAACCTCCTCCGCACCCGACTCCGCCTCTGCCTCAGCTGCTTCCGCAGCGGCCGGCGAGATCAACAAGGTTGCCGGATCTGCAACTAGCGCATCGCCGCCGACCTCACGGCAGCGGTCGAGCAAGGACTTGTACTCCGCCTCCTTCCCCAGAAGGAGGTACAGCACGCTCTGGCAGAACAGAGGGCGGTAGTCGGCGGGGTCCTCCCGCGCGAGCTCCTCGAAGGCCGCGATCGCCTCGTCCACCTTGCCGTCCACGAACAGCGCCTGCGCCGCGAGGAGGCGCGCACAGCTCTCCCCTCCTCCGGCTCCGGCGGCAGACAGGCGGGCGCGCGCAGCCTCCGCGCCGCCAGCGCGCGCGAGCGCGGCGGTCTCGACGATGAGCTTCTCGAACGGGTGGGAGGCCTCCTCCTGGATGGGGTCGTCGTCGGCCTGGGCCGTGACAGTTAGGGGAGTGGGCGGAGGGGGTGGGGTCGTCGGGGTGGACCGTGTCTGTTAGGGGAGTGGGCGGAGGCGGAGGCGCGGAGGGGGTGCACGCGAGGGCCGGGGCGGTGGCGGCGAGGAGGACGGCAGCGGAGGCGGCCATGCGAAGGGAGGAGAGGATGGGGTGTGGAGAGGCAGCGGAGCCGGAGCTGGCCGTGGCTTTGACGGCCGCGGGGAGCACGGAGCGGCGTCCGGTGGAAGCGACTACGTACATTGGGGTGCGGAGGGAGGCAGTGGCGGCGGCGGGAGCGAGGAAGGCCATGGCGGCGGCTAGGGTTTGCGGCGCGGAGATTGCCAAGGCTTTGAAGTTGGAATGAGCAGCGCGGCGGCGGAGGTTGGTGGAGATTGCTGGAGAAAAAAGAAATGAAACTTCTTCGGTTGGTTCGGTGGTAGATGGTTGGTGGCATCCGCGTCGCTGACCTGAGGGGCCCGGCCCCGGCGGCCTGCCAGGTGGGCCGGCGCGGTACTCGCCAGTCGTCACAAGATTGCTTCAAATATTTCGCTGAAAATTATGGCCGTTTGATCGAGCATCAGCGGTGCAAAACCTGCCCTCTCATTAACTCGGTTCATATTTTGCTTTGACGACCCCTATGCAGAAGCGGAGGTGATCTTTGGAAGCGCCCGGAGCCAGCTACCAGTTTTCCTTCAAATATTCAGTGGAGGCTAGCATAGCGCCCCGATTCAGTTATTGAAACGGAAATCTTCCACGATCAAAATAAGTTCAAATGGTTCCGAAGTCTAACTTGCTGTTCAACTCATCTGAAAAAACTCGCTGCTCAACTTCTTTTTTTCACATATTTCCAGTTTTAAAACGGTGATTTCCCTCAATATGCTCGGTTTCAATACCATTAAGAAACCAATTGTTTCGAATCAGTACACTCTACATTAAACTAACAGGGTTAGGTACAGATGGGCTACAGAAAAATTTCGGATCGCTACCTATACAAGTGTTAAACAAAGGGCGTTGGTCTTGCAACGGTATGAATCCACAACGGCCACCACATTTTCAGCTCAGAAGTTGATGATAATGACAATGCCTCATCTCTAGCTGCTGCTGATGGGGTGATACTGCGATAGTTGTAGCTTTGCAGGAATCCTCCTCAGTAGGTACAGGACAAGTGATGAAGGAAGAATTTCGACAAGCTGCAGGTGAAGAAGATAAGAACAGTAGAACGGCTACTTATAGTAGACACCAGTCTCGGGTTACCAGACTGGAGAGATCATTTCAATATAAACAGTACAAAGAAAATGAGTTTGGCATTCTTTGCAGACATGGCACTTACTAGGTAATAGAAGAAATTAAGGACGGGATGATCAAGAACATCGAGGTCAGCCTCTTTGTTAAACGCTAAAACTGGGTTTTGGGCTGGGCTGAGTGGGCTTTGGGCTACTCCGTGACAGTAAAGATACGTCACGGATTGTGACGTTTATTAAGAAACGTCGTCTTCTTGATTTAATAACGCTCATTCCACCACGAAAATTTAAATCGTCGCAGACAAACATTTGTGACAGTTTTTCAGCAATCCGTGACATAATATTTGTGTCACAGATTAAATAGTTTCGTGTAGTGTTTCAAGATCAACCCAGACTCCTCACTTTCCTTAACGCTATGGACAAGTTCATAGGCCACTACCACACTTTCCAGGATGTACCTGCCTTTTATAAAAGCACTTTGGTTGGCAGCAATTAATCTTTGACAGACTTTGCCAAGTCTCAAAGTTAACACTTTAGAGAAAATTTTAAAACTACAATTAATTAAACTAATAGGTCTAAAATTCTTCATATTCTGGGCATTGTCAACTTTAGGAATGAGTCACCAAAGCAAAATTCAATCTATATAAGTCCAGCTCCCCTTTATGTAAATCCTCAAACATGGCAATTATATCATCCTTAATAATCTCCCAAAAATTCTGGTAGAATAGGAAAGAAAGCCCATCTGGACCAGGGGCCCCTTCTGTATAACAACTAAATATAGCTTCTTTGATTTCACTCTCAGAGAAAGGAGCACCCAACAACTCATTCTCTTCATTAGTGACTAAGTCCTCTAACCCCCAAAAATCTTTTTCTAGAGTAATCTTTTCCCTAGTTTCAGAACCAAAAAGATTCTTATAGAAGTCCAAAGCCACACCCATCATACTTTTTATAGTGTTCCTGTCTTTACTTAAATGTAACTTGTCCTGCATCCACACCGTCTCCTCCACCACCCAGGTTGGTGGCTGCAGTGCCTCTCGTCCACTGTCCGCCGCCCTCTTTCCACCGTTTTTTTTCGAAATAGATATAGTCAATATTTTCATAACATTGACTCAACATTTTCTCAATCTTTATTTAACAATTTGAATGAATAGCTTCAACTATTTCAATTGGTTGTCACCCGAACGTCGGGACAAGCAAGCAAATGGAAATGTAATACTAGATTCAATATTTTCTCGAACTTAGTTCAACAATTTCAATAGGCAATTCAACATTTTACGTGTAACTGTTGAAACGGTATATCGTGAATATTGAACATTTATACAAAAATGACGAGTCAATACTTTTCGAATGTTGATTTTTTTAAAAAATGTAATATACACATATAATATCTTATTTTGTTGCATTAGTTCTAAAGAACACCGGTTTAAACGGTTTCGGTTTATGAGATAAATGTGTTTGAATCTTTAAATTGACTTACGTCCTTCCCTAACAGCACAGTATAAGAGGCTGTCACTAATCATCTTTATGCGTTAGTATTAGCTTGTTGCGCCGCTGTCCACCCACATCCGTATGAATGTGAGCCGTTCCAAAGAATCGGTAGTTTTTTTTTAAAAGAAAAAGAATCGGTAGTTTTCGCAAGCCATATAGGATTGACGCTTTCCGTTTATCAGTCGTGCCGGCCTGCCTAGTGGGCCGCAAGACTATTGGCCGAAAAAGGCAACTGGGCCTCCTTCCCTTGTCATTTTCTGAGCGTCGACAGCTACTGACTTACTCCACTTAAACCAGTCGCGTGCCAATCACGGACTGATGACAGCGTGCACCCACCGGATTCCGGCGTGACAGCCATGTAGGGTGTGTTTGGTTTAGTGTCAAGGTTGGACAGGATCATCCCATCCACTCTATTCATGAATGAGTCCATTCCATCACATGTTTGGTTCAATGGATAGTGTCATCCATATTTTCTGTTTGGTTGGAGGGATGAAACATGGATGGGATGATCCCATCCACTGTTTGGTTGGATGGATGAATGTATACAAAAAAGATATGTTCACCTCTTAGTTCAATTGGTAAGGTTACCACATAAGTTCAGATTGTGGTCTGTACTCCTTCCAAACATTTTTACACTAACATATTTTCAAATAAAACATTAGCAATATTACTAAAAAATTATTTCCTTTCGATTTTTCTTTTTTCCCTCTCTCCCCTTCTTTTCTTCTATCTCTCGCTCACCCTCCCCACGCGTGTCTCTTATACACATCTAGATGTGTATAAGAGACAGTTCTAGTTCATATTGTCAAAGAAATAACTATTCTTGGACCGGTTTTCCGGCGGTGAGAAGAGGAAGGTTGGGGGGAGGCGTTGTTCGCGGCGATGAGAGGGGAGGAGGTCACGAGCGACGCCCGACGCTGACGCCCATCCGCTCGATTTTTGGGGATGGAGTCATCCAGGATCTCTAGGGAATATACCTTCAGTGTCAAGCCCATCCATTAAACCAAACACCTCAAAAAGATGGATAGGATCATCCCATCCCTAATTTTCTCATCCCATCCCTCCAACCAAACACACCCGTAGGGTTCGCGCAGCGGCGCCTCCACAGATTTTTTTTAGTTTCATAACTGTTCCCGTCTTTCAAGACTTCCTAGCTAGTAGCTGTGATTGCGAAATACGTAGATATACTTTAGCCTGAACACCTTGACGTAAGTTTGTAACCGTAACGCCTGGCGACAGGGGTAATCCAATTGTACACGGGTTAACCTGCTCAAGCAATACACGATGTTACATGGGCAAGGCTTTCACTGTAGCGAGCATGGTACCTAAACCCTATTATGTGTTCAGAAGTATATGATACTTTGGACCATGTTGACCACTATTTCTACATAAAAATGGAAACAAGAATATGTAAAACTAGTGTATCATGAAAATATTCCTCGCAGTAAATATAATGTTGATATATTATGACCAGTCCAAAAAGTTTAGTTAAGTTGAGCATGCTCAAAATTGAAAAGTTTTGACGTATGTCGTCTACTCCTAAAATGTACTCTCTTCATTACAACATGTAGCTACATTTAGGTTTTCCAAAGTCAATAGTGTACAATGATATTTACTTGATGTAGTTTACACCATGCAGATGTAGTTTGCCGCTTTGGCAAATGACGTGGACAATTTTATTATCTATACTATAAAGAGAATTAGATTTGAAAATACTTCTCACCAACAAAATACCCACACCCACCTCACATAGGACCCACATGTCGGGAAAATTGGTTGATGAATGGTCAAAACAGAGGGGGGGAGGGACATTCCTATGTTGATTCTCCCCTCTAAACCCAAAACTTTTTTCACCTAAAAAAGAGCCCACCTAAATATACCCATATTTATACCCACGTTTATACACAATTATCCCGTATTGCTAAAAGACAATAAATTAGAAAGTTTTTTCCATATAAATAAATGCCAACTATCATGAGTTTTGAGAATACCTAAAGCTCTCCATACATGGGAGAGCGAATACAAAGTATTTTTAAAAACGCTTTGCACTAAAGTGAAGTGATATGGTTTTAGTATCTACATGTCATCAATAAACGTGCGTGCCGCACGTACGTTCTTGCTAGTGTATATAAACTCCTATCTTTTGTTCTCCCTTCTCATCCAAGTCTAAACCATACACTCAGCTCTTATTTCTTTGATACTGGTAGGCGAGATTTGCTCGGTTTTAGTGTAACAATCGCCTGGTGAACGTGCGCACAACGGTTTATTTGGCGACCTGATTAGCCGTTGGAGGACATGTGGGTGACGGCCGGGCATGTTCGGAAGGAAGGCTGCGTTGTCCATGGTCCATGGAGGCGGGGCTGCGTTCATTTTTTAGATAATGGATGGAAAAATCCGGCCTTGATCCGAAGGCTACAGCCAAGGTTTACAAATTAGCAGCATATCTGTCTGCTCTCCCACATGTCCAAAAATATATACGACCACCATGAAACTACGGAAGAATTACAAAGCAATCCTATTGCTAAATCTCCATCCATGGTGAGCGAAGTAACGCATTGCCAAAACTTCTAAAGTTTGACATGCCTCCTTTATTGCATCTCTTTCCTCCTCACGCCTTTGTAGCTGCGTCCAAAATCGGAGTCAATATGTTCCTCTGAAGAGTACCTGCAAATAAGTTTTCATTGGAGATTTGTCAAAAACCATCTCATTCCTACTGAGCCAAATTGCCCAACATAAAGCTGAGGCACCGACTAACAGTTGATTCTTAATCTTACCCTCTACCCCAACCAACCAGTTATCCAACATGTTGTTAATACTACTAGGTGGTCGCAGGTTAAAAGCTATCTGAACTGCTCTCCAAAGGAAGCGTGCCATATGACAATCAAAGAATAAATGCTTAATAGTTTCCTCCTTGAAACAAAAAGAACACAGCTTACTCCCATGCCAATTCCTTCTCGCTAAATTGTCTTTCGTCAGGATTACCCCTCTTTTTAAGTACCACAAAAAAATCTTAATTTTTAATGGTACTTTTAACTTCCAAATTCTCGAATAACGTTGTGCATTATCATTATTAATCAAAGCCAAGTACATGGATTTAACACTGAACAAGCCCGATTGTGTTAAATTCCATCTAAAACTATCTGCATTGTCATTGAGTTGTATATGATGGATATGACTAACCAGGTTGTGCCACAGGTTTAAGTCCTATCCTACTAAAACTCTTCTAAAAGACACATTTAGAGGAATACTGGACAAAACACTAGCAACAGTATCATTCTTTTTCCGGACAAGGAGAGAAGGTGAGATTGAAGGCTGACTGGCTGTGATAAAACAAGGTTGGGAAGTAGGCAGCGGCCTGCATCGCACGCAAACATGGCGTCGGTGTACACGGCGCTGCCAAGTCACAAACCTGGCAACGTTGCTGTATATATTCATGCTCTCTTTTTGGTTCACTTTATTTAATAATTTTTTCAGTAGCAGATGCCCTATTAAATACACGTTGCCAGCAGGAGGTGACCTAGTAAATACATGTTGCCAACTTATAAAAAAACTGCGTCGTGTGATTAAAAAACCATTTACATATATTATCTGCTGCATTGACAAAATATATCTACATGGTATATCTCTATATAACCTATATAATTGGTACCCACTACAAGTCATGGTTAGACTTCTCTCAACATGCCAGATGTCCACGTCACCATCCACTAGATCTTCTCTCAACATGCAAGCTGTCCACATCACCATCCACTATAATCGTGAATTTATTTCTTCTACTGATTTTCTGTGGCTATGCATTGTGTAAGTCTTTGCAAGTAGTCGAGTACCATGCTACAAATTTCTTAGAAGTTCTCCCAAAAAATGAATGTGCTTTCCTCTACATTGTTGTTTATGCAATTATTTTAGTGTTTCTACTTTCAAATTGCATCTTCAATGTAATCATTTTAGTGTTTCTACTTTCAAATTACATCTTCAAATTTTGTAGAAATTCCCGCAGCAACGCGCGGCGTATCACCTAGTTTATGACTGTATGGACACATATTTATTAAGTTTATGCATTTATTTGTATGTTTTATTACTTGGTGAATAAAATAATACAACCAAACGAATTATTATATGATAAATACAATTTACTTGATGAGCAGAACCTGTGCGGATAGGATGGTTGCGAGTTGCGACCACGATCGCACCAGCAAATCACGACCGAGACCTCCACTACACGGCCAACCAGAGGCCCGCGGAGCCACCCGGCATGCAGCAGCAGAAAGCTAGCAGCAGGGGCAGGGACACGTTGCTTTTTAGAAAATCTTTAAAACATGTCTTAAGATTTTACAAGGCCAGCAGGAAAAATCTTTCCAGGCACCAGAGAAAGATCTTCCCACGAAGTTTGATTGCCATACGTGTTCTTTTCATTTATCCTCCTAGCTAATCTTCAAAGTCACTTACAATTTTTCTAAAAAAATCCCTTCCCTAATTTTTATTAAGAATGGCATCTCTCCACTTGGTTAGTGCGAAACTGCGAGCTTTCTTTTGTTTATTACGATTATATTTTTTTGTGTGTGATGGCAGCTAGCTAGCTTCAGGACACCACTGGGGTGCGCCACTGTCCAAAAGTTGAACTAACTTTGGGGGTGTTTAGGTCCTGAAAAAAGGGTGAAATGTGAAGTGAAAAAGTCACATCGGACACTGTAGCGCACTGTAGCACTTTTCGTTTGTTTGTGGTAAACATTGTCCTACCATGACCTAACTAGGCTCAAAAGATTTGTCTCGTCATGTACATCAAAATCATGCAACTAGTTTTTTTTATTTACCTACGTTTAGTACTCCATGCATTAGAAGAGAGATTTGATGTGATAGGTAAAAATTGAAGTTTGGAGAGAGAATTTTTGAAATTTGATGATGGGATTGGGAACTAAACAGCGCCTTTATGACGTTACTGGTCCACTGGATACTCCCAGTCTCCACTGACCAAGTTGTTTGTTGGCTCCTTTCATAAACAAACGGACATGCTACCCCCACACTACGCAACCATCTGGGCATTTCAGCATTTGGCACGAGTTTCTAAGGGCCTGTTTGCAACGAATTGAGGATTGCAAAACAGAGACAAAGGGAGAAAACATAGAAATAGAAAAGGAATACGAGTGGAAAACAGAGGAATGAAAAAATATAGGAATCTCACAGGAATGGTGTTTGGGATGTAGGAATGAGAAGACCTCTCCACAAACCAATAGAATGATAAAACTATTAATACTTATTAATGATGAATTTGCTGGTGATAAAAAGCACCTTGTTATCTTGTACTCTCTCCGTATATGATTTAAATATCATTTTAAACAAAAACAATGACACGGTTTGCAAAACGTAACTTTAACTTCTTATTTTTACAAAAAAAAATTATTAAAAAACAATTAAGTATACTTTTATAAAAATATTTTTAAAACAAATCTATTCATATGATTTTCACGTTTCTAAACTCAACGACTTAAAAATTATTTGTGATTTATATTCCTAATGTTTGACTGAAATCCTGTCTAAAATGACATCTAAATCCTATATGACGGAGTACCTCTCCTAAGAGTGTGAGTGGGACCCCTGGTCTATGGACCAAAACCATCTATAGTACAAGCATGCCATCTTCTCTATCCTTCCCAAGTTTCCAATCCCCTTCTCGTCGTTCCTGGTTCTCAAAATCACAACTGGTTCTCAAAATCTCAACGAATCACAAAACACAAAGTCTTGATCTCATCTTTGGCCAAATCGTTGATGGTGCAAGCGGCCGCAAATTGATGGGGAGTAGCACTCTTCTCAGCACTTGATTTTTTTTTCTTCCGTGGATCAGATTTGTTTTGTTTGTTCTATATTTATGGAGTTCAAAGTGCATTGAATCGCTTCGAAGTTATTGGTGCGATTGTTGGTCTTTGTTTTCTTTAATTCTTCGGAAAATGAATTGCAAGCCTATTTCAATTTGCGGTCTTTTTCTCCTTCATGTTCCTCTGTGAGAAATTCTTGATTTCGATACTTTCTTTAGCACTGTAGCTCTTCGACGAGATGAATGCAGCTTTGATTTCATTCCTCATGTAGTGCTGGAACACAAGTTGAACAAGATAACCATTTACCGTTAAAACCTTTGCCAACCTAGATTTATATTAGTAAAACATTAAATGGAGAACATTAATCCTCTATCCTAGAAAGAATACAATTCTAGATTTACTCTACCCAAGGTTTTTATGTTGAAATGACTAGATTTATATAAAATAGACACTATTTATGATTTTGAATATATATTATAAAAAATATATTACATGGCGAATCTAATAATATACATATTAAGTATAATAAATATTACTAGATTACTATTCATTATGGTTTTTTAAGATACGTATCTAGAAAAGCCAAAATGTTATGTATTTAGAAAAACCAAAATGCCATGTAAAAAACTAAAATAAATTATAATTTAAAACTGAGAGAGTAGCATTTTTATTACAAATTTAATCAAAGATACAGTAAGATAGTTTGATTGGATACTATGCTAGAGTTGCATTCTTTTTACGAGGATGGAGGTAGTAAGTCCCAAGTGTTTGGTGGCAAAAATGATGGGCATACACTAAAGGGTTTCTTTTTGTGTAGTAAATCTATGACTTGAGCATTGGATTATCGGCCCTCTTCCATATACCTTCATGCATTTTGCATTTTTGAAAAACAAAATCTCAATCAGTAGGTATTTGTAGCTGCTTCCGCCTATGACTAAGTCTGGGCAATGGGCAGCTGGGCATAGTAGTTTTTTCCGCAATTCGTTGGCTCGCAGCTCGTCCCTATCAAAATCAGAGAAGACCCAAGTTTTTTCCCTTAAAGGCCATGTTTAGTTCCAAAAAGGAACTCCCAAATACTCTATGCAAAAAGAAGATTCTCCATCACATCAAAATGTCATAACATGTATGGAGTACTAAATATAGATGAAATCAAAAACTAATTACACCGTTACGAACATTTTGAGTCTAATTAATCAATTTTTGGATAATTTTTCACAAATACAAACGAAATGCTACAGTAGCACAATGATTACGAAGTGACATCTTACTCCCAAATTTACCCACCCATTTCTAACATCTAAAAACGGCCAAAGTTTCCTAAAAAAACATTGTTTCCCTAAAGGCGAGAGCAGGTTATCTACGCGCCATTGCGGTTGGTGGAACAAGGACATCCGTCCAACACTCCAAGCCCCACGGGTTCCTAGAGATTCTTTGGCGGTAGGTGATCCCAAGTCCCAACAAAATCCCGGCCTCACCGATCCACCAACCTCCATCCAACTGGTCACCGGGACACCGACGCATCATCGCCCAACCTAATGGTACCTCACCGTCAGTGGCCCCAACCCCACTGTCAGTGGCACGGTCAAGTCCCCGCGATTTCTCGTCCGCGAGCGCAGCAGTCGCCACCCCACGTGTTGGTGTTGCCCCCAGGTTTTAGAATCCGACGGCCTCGCAGTCGCAGATCCCCTCGCGTCGCGGTCCACAGCACGGCGCGAGTTGGGCGGCTTCCGCCGGCGCCGGATGCCCACCCTACCGGGCCAATAGCCACGGGCCAACGGGAGCCGCAAAAAATGCGCCCGGCGAGCGCTCACGGAAATTTTCTGCGGCGCACGGGGCGCGCGGGGAAAGCGATAAGGCGAGTTCCCGCGCCGTCGTCGTGCCCGCAGCGCTCCCTCCTCTCGCAGTCTCGCTCGGCTCCCCCGTCCCATCACAATCCCAACCCCTATGATACCTCCACTACACCCGTTCCCACTGGCCACTCCGCCGGGCGGCCCCTCTCGCCGAGATTTCTGTGGCTGGGCCTCCCGGCTCGGCACCACGTCCATCCAAACGCCATCCGCGCGCTCAGCCTCCCGTTGGCCGTTGCCGATCAAAGTGTCAGAGCCCACGTCACCCCTGATAGATCTCATCGCCGGGAGGTCCCGTGCCGTGTGCGTGCGCTCCAACTCACTCCACACTAAACTTGGCGCAGCGCGGGCAGCTCGTCGCCACCGGACACGAGACGGGGAAAAAAATTTGTCGTATTTATCAAAAACTAAATACACCGTTACGAACATTTTGAGTCTAATTAATCAATTTTTGGATAATTTTTCACAAATACAAACGAAATGCTACAGTAGCACAATGATTACGAAGTGACATCTTACTC
>OAMR01000228.1:444326-460326 GCA_900205405.1 Echinochloa crus-galli
CTGAATGTATATGAATATATATATAATATTATATATATACATATATTTATTTTACAAATCATGTGGAATTTTTGAATGTATTGTGCATTATCTCATGTTTGCAATAAAATGGCCACAAAAATAAGTATGCACTAGATCACCATATTTGTATGTTAAAAGATGAATTAAACATCCTGCAGACAGCCAAACAGACAGCTCATTGTACAAGCTGTCTGTCTGTTCAAGCTGTCTACTTATGCCAAAAAGACAGCAGCCGTAGACACTGCTGTACTTTGCCCTGGTACCTCCACTACACCCGTTCCCACCCCGCCGGGCGGCCCCTCTCGCCGAGGCACGCAGATCCGTGCACGTTTTTTTTTACTTTTCTATTTTTGCGATCAAAGCCACTGCACGTTAAGCACTGCACGTAATATGGATCATTCATTTCCCAGATGAATGGGTCAGATCGAGTGCTACAGTTACCCACCGTAATAAACAGTCTACAGATCGAGATTTCTCATTTCTGTGGCTGGCCTCTTACGGCTCGGCACCACGTCCATCCAAACGCCATCCGCGCGCCCCGCCTCCCGCTGCCGATCAACGATCAAGTGTCAGCGCCCACGTCACCCCTGATAGATCTCATCTCTCGCCGGGCGGTCCCCGTGCCGTGTGCGTGCTCTCCAACTCACTCCACACTAAACTTGGCGCAGCGCGGGCAGCTCGTCGCCACCGGACACGAGACGGGGAAAAAAATTTGTCGTATTTTCTCCTCGCCATTTCTTTCCCCGGATGCGCCGATATAATTATCGGCCAACCAAATCACTCGCCAACCCCCGCACAACAGCCGCTCTTCTCGGCAGGAGCGGAAGCCGAGGCCTCCCACCCGGGGACTCGCCACTTCCAATCCTGCGCCCGCCTCCCCTCCCTCTCGCTGCCGTTCCCCACCCCTAACCAACCGGATGGAGCGCGCACGCCGCCTCGCCAACCGCGCGCTGCTGCGCCGCCTGCTGGCGGCGGCCGGGTCCACCACGTCCCCAGCCCCGTCCCGCGGCATCTCCACCCTGGCGCCCGCGCGGAAGCAGCGCCCCCGCGCCCGCGGCGCGCACCAGTACGCGCAGGGCCGGACGGTGTCGGCGTCGACGCTGCAGCCGAGCGACACCTTCCCGCGGAGGCACAACTCCGCCACGCCCGACGAGCAGGCCGCCATGGCGTCCACCTGCGGGTTCAACACCGTCGACGCGCTCATCGACGCCACCGTCCCGGATTTGGTTCATAAATCTTTTCTCAGTCGTAATGGTCATACATCACATATACAATAGGAAGAATAGAAAAAAGGGGCTGACCAACTTTGTTTATTGATATACAGACAATTAACGGATTAGAGTGAATACTATGGAATCATGGAAATGCTAAAGTTTTTTTTTTGAAGGAGAATAATGCTAAAGTTCAATTTGGATGTAGTTGATCGTTTCAAAAGAAACTTTTGAAATTCTATTGCTGTATGCTAAGAATAACAATCTTACATTATTAACTTGTTTTTCAGGTTACCTACCCTTCAACTCACGGAGTCTATGAAGAAGGCATTGATGAGATATGCAGGATCATTCATGAGAATGGCGGGCAGGTCTACATGGACGGGGCTAACATGAATGCTCAGGTTATTCTTGCAGTTTGCTATGCCATCTTATGTACATTGTTCATTAAGCAAGCACTGAGCAGCACATCCGCCGGGACAAGGCCACCAGCAACATCTGCACTGCCCAGGTACTCACGCACCCTACCCGTTCACCAAATTGCCTGATAGTGATAGAGATGATAAAGAGACGTGTCTTTGTATACACTGAATAGTGACTTGTGATAGAGTAGTAGTAGTGACAAGGACACTTGTGGTTCACAGGCCTTGCTCGCCAACATGGCTGCCATGTATGCTGTCTACCATGGTCCTGCGGGGCTGAAAGCAATCGCTGACCGGGTTCATGGCCTGGCTGGCACCTTCGCTCATGGGCTGAAGAAGCTCGGGACAGTGACGGTGCAGGATCTGCCATTCTTCGACACAGTCAAGGTCACATGTCCTGATGCACGTGCAATTGCCAAGGAGGCTGTCAAAAACGAGATGAACCTTCGGGTTGTTGATGAGAACACGGTGCGCTTTATCATGCTGTCACTATTTCATTGCAACTTATGGCGATGATTTTGAGAGCTAAGCATTAATTCGTAGTTGCAATGTTATAGATAACTGTAGCGTTTGATGAGACCACCACCTTGGAGGATGTTGACAAGCTGTTCAAGGTTTTCAACAAAGGCAAACCAGTAAGTAATCATTCAATTATTGCAAAATGTGTGTGCTTGATGTGAAATTAGATCCAAATGTTAAATGACATGCCACTGCAAACACTTTCAGGCGAGCTTTACAGCTGAATCCCTCGCATCAGAGGTCTCAAGCTCAATTCCTAGCAGCCTTGCTCGCGAGAGCCCCTACCTAACACATCCAATCTTCAACATGTACGTGGCAATAAAAGCTTGGTTGCTCCACTAATTTGTCGGAATGTTTCTAGTTTGTCATGCTGTGGGTTTTGCAGGTACCACACAGAGCACGAGCTTCTCCGTTACCTGCATAAGTTGCAATCCAAGGATCTCTCATTGTGCCACAGTATGATCCCTCTCGGTTCTTGCACGATGAAACTAAATGCCACTGTTGAGATGATGCCTGTCACATATCCCAACTTTGCAAACCTGCACCCATTTGCCCCTACTGATCAGGCTGCAGGCTATCATGTAAGGACTATGGTTCAGTTTTTGTAATTTCTAATGGCAAACTGTTCACATCTTGAATTTCTTAAAGTCTGAAATAACTTGTTTTGTGCATAGGAAATGTTTGATGACCTAGGCGATCTGTTATGCAAGATCACAGGATTTGATTCTTTCTCCTTGCAACCGAATGCTGGTGCTGCAGGAGAGTATGCTGGATTGATGGTTATCCGTGCTTACCATAATGTATGTCATTATATATCTGGCCTAGCTTTTTTTCTTTCTCTTGCTTTTCTAGTAATTTTTGTTAATAAATCATGCTGAAAAATGCAGTCAAGGGGAGACCAGCACCGTGATGTCTGCATCATTCCTGTCTCAGCACACGGCACAAATCCTGCAAGTGCTGCTATGGTTGGGATGAAGATTTTTGCTGTTGGAACTGATTCCAAAGGTAACATAAACATTGAGGAATTGAGGAAAGCTGCAGAAGCAAACAAGGACAAATTGGCTGCTCTGATGGTACTATTGCTATGCCCTCTTAATATGAGGATTTATATTATCTTGAAAACTAAAATAATAATGCTACCACGTTGGACATTTACTCTTTCAGCTCTGCTAGTAGCTGACGTTTTATGTTGTTTTGATTATGTACTAAACGTTTACCACCGCATAGATTTCCCACTTTGTTTGGTATTTATTGTGCAAAATAGATGACTTTTGCAATCAGATTTGGTTCATAAATCTTTTCTCAGTCGTAATGGTCATACATCATATATACAGTAGGAGGAATAGAAAAAAGGCGCTGACCAACTCTGTTTATTGATATACAGACAATTAACAGATTAGAGTGAATACTATGGGACCATGGAAATGCTAAAGTTTTTTTAAGGAGAATAATGCTAAAGTTCAATTTGGATGTAGTTGATCGTTTCAAAAGAAACTTTTGAAATCCTATTGCTTTATGCCAAGAATAACAATGTTACATTATTAACTTGTTTTTCAGGTTACCTACCCTTCAACTCATGGAGTCTACGAAGAAGGCATTGATGAGATATGCAGGATCATTCATGAGAATGGCGGGCAGGTCTACATGGACGGGGCTAACATGAATGCTCAGGTTATTCTTGCAGTTTGCTATGCCATCTTATGTACATTGTTCATTAAGCAAGCACTCTCTTCAAGAGTTTATTATTCTTAAAAAATATGGAATACATTTATATTGTACACAGAGTGTGTAGACGGCATCCCAATATGACAATGAAGTTGATTCTTCTCATGTGTTGAAAATAAAATAGTGGTGAACCTATGAGCCAAGTCTGAGTACTTAGTAAGACATTACTAATCACGTTTCATTTTGTTAATTTCTTGTTAAGTGGTTCTTTGGTTCTTTTGAAAAATATTTGGGACTAAATTTTGCCTATAATCCATCTAATTGTATGTTCCAAACTATTTGTTCTACAAGAAACGATTTTCTCAAGGTTCGCCTAAACCTAGTTCAGAACTTAGTGCCCCTTACTGAATGGCTACAGCCAAAATGATCAGTTCACCGGAAATTCCCTTGAGCTTACAAAAGTTTTCTTTTTACAGGTTGGGCTAACAAGCCCTGGTTTTATTGGAGCTGATGTTTGCCATCTTAACCTTCACAAGACATTTTGCATTCCGCATGGTGGAGGTGGTCCTGGCATGGGACCTATTGGTGTTAAGAAGCACCTGGCACCATTTTTACCATCTCACCCAGTGGTAGGTGCCCTGAATTCTTTATCCTGTCATTTGTCAATCTATAACAAATCATATTCTGATTTGAGGCATATATTCAGATTTGAGGCATATTAGTACTGCCCTATGTTCAGCACTTACCTTGAATTGCTAGACAAGTTTAATACTCCGTATTATAGACAGTGTCACCACTCACCACCTTGCATTCTGTCACTTTATGAGCTTGAAAAGTTCCATTTTTTTATGTTCATACAACACGAAACATGTTATTTATAAACCCAAGTTTAGTCTCCAAAAATAGTTTCCTAAGATGTTTCAGACCGAAGGTTAAAATAGATTTCCAACTGTATTTTTTTATGTTATGACCAATCCTACATTGTTATTTGAAAACTAGAAATCTTGTTATCCTACCTTTGCTCTGCAACCTAAGAACTATTTTGCTCTCCTGCTGGCGTCTTTGTTCTCTGCACAATTGTTTTCATGTCCTGCTCTAAACTAGTGAAGGAAGAAAGTTTTGACAGCATGTTCTTTCATTTTGGAAGCACTCTGGGTTCTACTCTAGTGTCTACCCAAACCGTTCTATGAATGCATAGCACTAAACCAGAAGAAAATATTCATAATTTTTGCATGCTCCCATCATTTCATTCAAAATCCAAGACAACAACACCATCTGATTAATCCATTTCTCATTAGATTCCCACTGGTGGCTTTCCCCTCCCTGAGAAAACCGACCCTCTTGGTACAATTTCTGCTGCTCCATGGGGATCTGCTCTGATTCTGCCAATTTCCTACACATACATAGCCATGATGGGCTCACAGGGACTTACTGATGCTTCAAAGATTGCGATTTTGAATGCAAACTACATGGCAAAACGACTAGAGGTACTTTTTATTAGTGATAGCATTCCTTAGTGACATTTGTTATATTTGCTAAAGTTATTTTCTAAAATTTACTTTGTATTTGTTTTTTGCAGAAGCACTACCCAGTTCTGTTCCGTGGAGTCAATGGAACTGTTGCCCATGAATTCATCATTGATTTAAGAGGGTTTAAGGTACATACCCAAATCATATTAGCAATTTAACCTTGTTGAACTGTTGATGCATTCCAATCTCTAACTGGCTTCAACTTTGTCAGGCGACCGCTGGTATTGAGCCAGAGGATGTGGCAAAGCGCTTGATGGACTATGGATTCCATGCACCAACTATGTCATGGCCTGTTCCTGGCACACTTATGATTGAGCCCACTGAAAGTGAGAGCAAGGTAAGCATTTGTTGCCTTTAATCTTTTGTTTCCCATAATATCAGTCAGTTGATTTCGCATTAGCTTAATCTCACATCATTTTGTCTTGGCAGGCCGAGTTAGACAGGTTCTGTGATTCTCTTATCTCCATCAGGGAAGAGATTGCAGAGATCGAAAGTGGCAAAGCAGATGCACTCAACAATGTCCTTAAGGTAAAGCTATCATTAGTGTCAAATAGTATCAGTTAGGTAGCAGCTCACCATATCAAGCCATATCTTTCTCACATATTAAATGGTTACTAGGCCCGTTTGAATCATATTCCTTGCCTATTGGGTGTGAATAACTTTAAAGAAAAAAAAATCTATGACTGTAAAGAATATCCTTCTTAAGTTCTTATAGAATGCTAAGGCTCCCACACATGAGATGGTTTTACACAGAACACCTCTTGAATGTTTACAGAGTCTCACAAATGCTTTTGGTTTATTCGTGCAGGGCGCTCCTCACCCACCCCAACTATTGATGAGTGACACATGGACTAAGCCGTATTCCAGGGAGTACGCCGCGTTCCCTGCGGCATGGCTTCGGGGCTCCAAGTTCTGGCCAACAACTGGTATGAACTACTCACGCCATCTCCAAGCCTTCACTTCTTCGCTTACTACAGCACTGTAAGGAAAGCTAACCGTGGCTATATTCAGGTCGCGTGGACAACGTGTACGGAGACCGCAACCTCATCTGCACGCTGCAGCAGGCGTCCCAGGTGGCGGAGGAAGCAGCAGCTGCTACTGCTTAATCTTGTCGTCATGACGACCGCATCGTGTGAAACAGCCTCAAGAAAATTTTATTCTTCTTGTCGGAGGGAAGCATCCTCTCCTTGTATATACTCCCACAGCTGCCATCATGTGATTCTGTACCTCGTTTTCTCAATTCCCATTATAAAACGAAAATTAGCTTTTATTGACTAGAATCGCTGCTCTTTTCTCGAGAGTCTACACCGAAGGATATCCGATTGATCATATAAAAAATTCGAAACGCGGGAAAGGAATATATCGTTTGTTAGTTATCCCTAACAGTACTTTGTTTATGCGACCAAATATACAAGACTAACATGAAGTTGCGGTGATGTTTGAACATGCCGCAGACTGACCAAAAATATTTGAACATGCCGCGGACGGAACGTTGTCTTTCTACAGTTTAGTGCTCCACTTAATCAATCCTCACACCAAGCGGCCAAATTGGGAAAAACTACAAAAATAAAAACAAGTCACTGAATTTGAAGGCAATTAGCTACTACCTCCGTTCCAAATTACTATTCGTTGTTGGCTTTTTTATTTAATGTTTGATCATTCGTCTTATTCAAAAATTTTCACAAGTACCATTTATTTTATATATGACTTTCTTTATCATCGTATATACTTTAAGTATAACTTATTGGTTTGCATATTTAGACAAAATTTTTGAATAAAATGAACGGTCAAAGATCATGAAAAAAGTCAACAATAAATAATAATTTGGAACAGAGGTAGTACATTTGATGTTTTTATCGTTGGCTATCTCCCCCCCAGCTCTGTGTGTTTGCTGCCCGCCTGCCTCAAAACAACAACCAGAGATCAACGGCCAGAGTTTCCAATCTATATCTATATAACCCATATAATTGGTACCCACTAACATATCATAGTTGATTTTTCTCAACACGCAAACATTCTACGTCATCATCCACTATACGACATGTCACCATACACTAGATCATACATTTATATCTTCAACCGATTTTCTATATATGGTCAATATTATGTCTTTGTGAGTAGCATGCTATAAAATTCCCGTAGTAAAGAAAAATGTAGGATCAATAATTAGAATGGTTCTCTCTCAACAAAATTATTATGCTTCCATGTATGATGTTGTTAACAAAAGAATGTTATCATGAAATCATTTTGATGTTCCTACTTTCACATTGCATCTTAAAATTTTGATTAAGAAATTTCCGCAGCATCGCACGGAGTATCATCTATTTTGAAATTTCACCTTAAAATTTTATTTAAAAATTCCCGCAGCAACGCGCGGAGTATCACTAAGTTACTGCTGTGTTCGTGCTTCTATCCTCTGCCAGTGAGGCACAACCGCGACCCTTAAAAGCAATCAAGCAAATGATCAGCAATTAATCATTCACAGCAAGGTATAGTATGCACTACATGGGCTGGACCTGGACCGGGGCTACAATCCGCCCAGCCCGGGTCCTCCTAGATCTGCCCTTGCATGCCAAAGGGTAAGACTTGGTAGAGAGGAAAAACTATGGGCATGGCTCTCACCTACCTTAAAACAACTCTAGCAGACTGGTCTCTATACTAAATTTAAAAAGTCAAGCAAAAAAAATTACTCTCCAGCAAACCCTCCAAGTTTTGTGGCCCTAAAAGAATAGTGACAATCCATACTTAGCATATAAAGGGTCTAGTTTATGGGCTAATGCTCTAGCTTGTTCGCTTGGCTGATGGCCGGTCGCTGGTGTTAATTTGTGCTGAGAAAAAAATACTGCTGGCTGATGCTGATTTATGCTGAGAGAAAAATACTGCTACCTGGCTGCCGATAAGCTAGGCGATGAGGCGAACAGGACGACCTCTTACTTATATATCTACTCCGTACTATAACAATCCAATTAAACATCAATTTATACATAAATTATAAACATCTAGATCACGGGACCAGGCTACAACACAATCACCATTGGCGAACTCAAGAATGATGCCCGGCAGTTATATATTATAACAGCCTACTAGTTAAACATCCATTTACGCTGTCCTGCAACAATGGCGGCCGGCCAGGAAACCAAAGCGACGATCTTCGGCAGCGCAACGGGTGTCAACGCCGTTGACGCTTGGGGATGCCATTGCGAAAGCCAAGGTATGTACGAGGGGCAAGCACAACGCACATTCACCATCACCGCCTCCTTCGTCCTGGTCTTCCTCTGCGGCGTCGCCGGCGCCGGAGACGGTGACGAGATCCGGTATAACCGGACGGGAATCGGGGGAGTTCGGATTTTCAAATTCAAATCACAGATCGGTGCATGTTGGGCCGGAGTGTTCGCAGCGGACTGGGCCGGACAGTGGTAATGGATCGTGTCGTAGACCCAGACGGATATGCCTCAGCCTGTTGGTGCCATACAGGCCTACCGAGGGCCTTGTGGCTTTCTACGCGCGCACGGGGACGACGCCCGGAAACCCTAGAGCGCCGCACTCGTTCGCACCTTTCTGCGCAAGATCGTACGTCGAAGCTGCGCGGAGAGGGATGGAGAATGGCGGGCGGGGCACGGCGAACCGGGGCGGTGGTCAGCATGGCGGCCAAGGTGGTCTGTTTGGGCGTGGTTTTCAACCGAATTTCCATCCCGGCCGTGGAGATTATGGTCGAGGCTATGGTGGATATGGCAACAACTACTCCGGGCGTGGTGGCGGCCGGTATGGTGCTGGTCGAGGTGGCCCTGGTGGTCGCTATGGCGGCGGTGGCTGGCACAACAACACCGGGTATGGAGGTGCTGGTGGGAGGAATAACAATGGCGGCCGGCATGGTCGAGGTGGCTTCTCCCAGCCCGGCAGTATGGGAGAGCAGGCGCATGGTGGTTCAGGCACTGTACCAGCGTCTAGCCTGCCATCAGGGGATTTGCATACTCAAGCTTCAGCGATGTTGGCGCAAATAGGGGCGGGCAGCTCGTCTGCGGACGCCGCGCAGGCTGCTGCATTGTTGCAGCAGGCCTTCGCATTGATGCAGGGCAAAGGTGCACATGAAGTTAAAGGCAGTGTTGAGGGAGTGCAGGTGCAGGGGGTTAAAGAAGCAAAATCTGACAAGGCCAAGGATGTGCCTGAATCTTCAACAGCAGGTGCAATGAAAGCTTCGGGTAAACAGCCTTACTGCTATAGGTGTTATACTAAAGGCCATGCAATGACGGATTGCACAGCGGAGTTGTACTGTGAAATCTGCGATAAGAAGGATCATTTGAAGCCACGTTGTCCAAGATATAGAGCAGAAAAGCCTTTTGCTCTTGCTTGTGGATATGCAATTGATGCACTTGGGTTTTATTACATTCCAGTGCCAAGTAGTCATAAACACAAGGTGGAATCGAAGACAGGAATAATCCGAGTAGTTGGGAGCCCTCTCACTATGGCAAATGTGATATCCGAACTTGAGCGCTTGATTCCAGGACAGTGGCAATGGGGGGTACAGGAGATAGCAGCCAATACTTTCAAGGCTGTGTTTCCTTCCCGCGCTGAGTTGAGAAGGATGGTGGAGTGGGGGGTGTTGCATACAAAATTCCCCAACACGACCATGATGATTGAGGAGTCAGGCGGAGGTGAAGCGAAGTTCGAGCTCACTAGGATCTGGGTACAGTTTACTGGTCTTCCTGATGATCTCAGAGAGTATGAGGTCATATGGGCGGTAGGCTCGGTGCTGGGGGTACCAATGGAGGTTGACATGAGTTTCACACGGAAATATGACAGGTGTCGTGTTCAGGTGTCCGTGTTGGATTCTAACATCATACCGCAGTTTGTGGATGTGGCCGTGGGGCAGTCTGTGTATGGACTTCAGCTCATGGTGGAAAAAGAAGTGGATGCTAGCAACCCGGAGCCGATGGATATGGATTATGGGGGTGGAAATGACGGTCACGAGGATGGTGCTGGCTTGGAAGATCAAGATGGTAAAGGTCCACATAAAAATGCTAGTGATAATTCAGCAAAAAAAGCCCATCTGCTTCACCGGCGGATGGAGCAGGCAAGAAAGGGGCCAGCTCGGCAGAGGGGAAAGGGAAGAAAGTGCAGCAGCTAGCATTTGTGGACAACAGTGGTGGAGGCGTGGAAACAGCAGCCGGGAAGCAGTTTGCGGCTGCGGTGCAGCAGGGAGTGGGGGAGATGGAGATAGGCGCCAGTGTTACTTCAGAGAAGAAGCAGCCACCAGCCACATCGGTGGATAACACAGGCAGGAAGAATGGAAGCTCCGGGTCGGTTGGAAAACATGTGCAGCAGATAGAGCAGGTGGGCAGCAAGGGTGGTGATGTGGAGATGGCGTCCGGGCAGCAGTTTGGTGCCTCGGTGCAGCAGGGTATGGTGGGGATGGAGCAGGGTGACCTAAGTGATCATCAGAGGGCATTGGCAGATATCCCAGAAGCTCGGGACCTGAGCCTTCGGCGTAGCAAGCGCCGGGCTGATTCCACTGGAGAAGACTCGATGGGCTTGGCCGTGAAGCACAAGGCCAGGGCATCGGTTGCGGATCTGCCATCTAAAGGTGAACAAACTTGCTCCTCTTTTTTACAGTACCCTGATAATTTAATAGCTAGCAGTTTTAGTGATCTTGGTATTTCCTTAGGCACTGATGCTTCTAGTATTATTGAGTCTGTTATTTTAATATTTTACGAAGCATGAAGGAGAAAAATAACGAGAATTTTGACCATCGTTGGCCTTTTTTTTTAATGCTGTAATTGATGGTCTGGATTTGAGGGAGCTCCAGATGTCTGGAAGACAGTACACTTGGGCAAATTCGCTTCAGATTCCTACCTATGAGAAATTAGACCGTGTTTTGATGTCCACAGAATGGGAGCAAAAGTTTCCATTGGCGTCGGTTGTTGCATTATCCAGAGACATTTCAGATCATACTCCTTTACTATTAAACACTTGTGAATCGTCATCCGGATACACTCAGCCTGCGTTCAAATTTGAACTTGGATGGTTGCTCCGTGATGGCTTCATGGATATGGTGAAGGGTATTTGGATTAATGAAAATAATGGTTCCACGCCTATGGAGCGATGGCAATCAAAAATTCGAAGGCAAAGGTGCACATGAAGTTAAAGGCAGTGTTGAGGGAGTGCAGGTGCAGGGGGTTAAAGAAGCAAAATCTGACAAGGCCAAGGATGTGCCTGAATCTTCAACAGCAGGTGCAATGAAAGCTTCGGGTAAACAGCCTTACTGCTATAGGTGTTATACTAAAGGCCATGCAATGACGGATTGCACAGCGGAGTTGTACTGTGAAATCTGCGATAAGAAGGATCATTTGAAGCCACGTTGTCCAAGATATAGAGCAGAAAAGCCTTTTGCTCTTGCTTGTGGATATGCAATTGATGCACTTGGGTTTTATTACATTCCAGTGCCAAGTAGTCATAAACACAAGGTGGAATCGAAGACAGGAATAATCCGGGTAGCTGGGAGCCCTCTCACTATGGCAAATGTGATATCCGAACTTGAGCGCTTGATTCCAGGACAGTGGCAATGGGGGGTACAGGAGATAGCAGCCAATACTTTCAAGGCTGTGTTTCCTTCCCGCGCTGAGTTGAGAAGGATGGTGGAGTGGGGGGTGTTGCATACAAAATTCCCCAACACGACCATGATGATTGAGGAGTCAGGCGGAGGTGAAGCGAAGTTCGAGCTCACTAGGATCTGGGTACAGTTTACTGGTCTTCCTGATGATCTCAGAGAGTATGAGGTCATATGGGCGGTAGGCTCGGTGCTGGGGGTACCAATGGAGGTTGACATGAGTTTCACACGGAAATATGACAGGTGTCGTGTTCAGGTGTCCGTGTTGGATTCTAACATCATACCGCAGTTTGTGGATGTGGCCGTGGGGCAGTCTGTGTATGGACTTCAGCTCATGGTGGAAAAAGAAGTGGATGCTAGCAACCCGGAGCCGATGGATATGGATTATGGGGGTGGAAATGACGGTCACGAGGATGGTGCTGGCTTGGAAGATCAAGATGGTAAAGGTCCACATAAAAATGCTAGTGATAATTCAGCAAAAAAAGCCCATCTGCTTCACCGGCGGATGGAGCAGGCAAGAAAGGGGCCAGCTCGGCAGAGGGGAAAGGGAAGAAAGTGCAGCAGCTAGCATTTGTGGACAACAGTGGTGGAGGCGTGGAAACAGCAGCCGGGAAGCAGTTTGCGGCTGCGGTGCAGCAGGGAGTGGGGGAGATGGAGATAGGCGCCAGTGTTACTTCAGAGAAGAAGCAGCCACCAGCCACATCGGTGGATAACACAGGCAGGAAGAATGGAAGCTCCGGGTCGGTTGGAAAACATGTGCAGCACTCTGGGTTCTACTCTAGTGTCTACCCAAACCGTTCTATGAATGCATAGCACTAAACCAGAAGAAAATATTCATAATTTTTGCATGCTCCCATCATTTCATTCAAAATCCAAGACAACAACACCATCTGATTAATCCATTTCTCATTAGATTCCCACTGGTGGCTTTCCCCTCCCTGAGAAAACCGACCCTCTTGGTACAATTTCTGCTGCTCCATGGGGATCTGCTTTGATTCTGCCAATTTCCTACACATACATAGCCATGATGGGCTCACAGGGACTTACTGATGCTTCAAAGATTGCGATTTTGAATGCAAACTACATGGCAAAACGACTAGAGGTACTTTTTATTAGTGATAGCATTCCTTAGTGACATTTGTTATATTTGCTAAAGTTATTTTCTAAAATTTACTTTGTATTTGTTTTTTTTTGCAGAAGCACTACCCAGTTCTGTTCCGTGGAGTCAATGGAACTGTTGCCCATGAATTCATCATTGATTTAAGAGGGTTTAAGGTACATACCCAAATCATATTAGCAATTTAACCTTGTGTTGAACTGTTGGTGCATTCCAATCTCTAACTGGCTTCAACTTTGTCAGGCGACCGCCGGTGTTGAGCCAGAGGATGTGGCAAAGCGCTTGATGGACTATGGATTCCATGCACCAACTATGTCATGGCCTGTTCCTGGCACACTTATGATTGAGCCCACTGAAAGTGAGAGCAAGGTAAGCATTTATTGCTTTTAATCTTTTGTTTCCCATAATATCAGTCAGTTGATTTCGCATTAGCTTAATCTCACATCATTTTGTCTTGGCAGGCCGAGTTAGACAGGTTCTGTGATTCTCTTATCTCCATCAGGGAAGAGATTGCAGAGATCGAAAGTGGCAAAGCAGATGCACTCAACAATGTCCTTAAGGTAAAGCTATCATTAGTGTCAAATAGTATCAGTTAGGTAGCAGTTCACCATATCAAGCCATATCTTTCTCACATATTAAATTGTTACTAGGCCCGTTTGAATCATATTCCTTGCCTATTGGGTGTGAATAACTTTAAAGAAAAAAAAATCTATGACTGTAAAGAATATCCTTCTTAAGTTCTTATAGAATGCTAAGGCTCAGTCAATATGGCTTAGTAGGAATGATATGGTCTTTGATAAAACTCCAATAAAAACTTACTTGCAGGTACTGTTCAGGGGATCATACTGGTTTCGCTTCTGGGCGCAGTTGCAACGGCATGATGAAGAGAAGCATGCAATAAATGGCGCTTGTCAAGCACTCGAGGTTTTGACGATGCGCATCTTCGCACACTACGGTTGGAGGTTTAGTAATAGGATTGCTAGCTAATTCCTCATAGATGTGGTGTGTGTTTGTTTTATTCTGGTGTGTGAGAGCAGACGGAAGTGCTGCTGAACTGTAAACCTTGGCTGTAGCCTTCTTGGTCAAAGCCGGATTTATTTCCATTATTTAAAAAAAACATCCATTTACAGGTAGTTATAAACGTCCAGATTAGGGGGCCACTGGGGGCTGGCTACAAAACAATCACCGGCTCACCGCTGGCTAGCTTAAGCACGATTTCTACTAGTAAGGTAGCTAGCTAAACCTGAGGCTCAGCAACTAATGTACTAGATACTCTAATATTGTCTAGCTAGATAGCAACGCAAGAGGTTGACTTGTTCTTTTAGAACATGCTCCGTACGTTTTTCGTTACCGAGGGAAAAAATCAGCTACAGATGACACGTTAGCTTATGACAAACTGAGAGCAGCGAACTATACGACTGATGATGATTTTGATCGAAACAAAGTGGCGAAAACGGGGAAAAAGTAAAAAGACCATAAAGTCGACAATACGGGCACCTCACGATCGCAGCTCTGAGTGGTGAAGGAAGTGGGGAGTCCACATCAGATACATAGGGCTTGTTTGGATGCTGCCTGGTAGGCAGCTTGCCGCCCAGCCAGCTCCATCCGGCCGCAGGCAGTTGAAATCGACGGCCTGGGTGAGCTGCCTGGCGCAGACAGCTTTGCCAGGACTCCATCTAAACTAGTCCATAATATGCCGTGCGTGATTTGTTTAGGGGCGACGGACAAAGAAAAATACGGTAAATAGAGACAGAAAACACTAATTAAGATTGTTTTCTTGCTTTAGAATAAGGAATAGATATAAAGTAAACCTGAAATATAAACTAATCTCTAATTTTGATATGTGGTCTAATCTGTATCTCTATGATAATTCAATTTTTTTTCTTTCCAGCATAATATTGTTTATTCTACGTGATTCTTAGAAATAGATGATACATAACTCTCCAACTCTTCGACGAAAGGTTCTTTTTGGTCGTAACTGATAGGTAACCCTATCAAAATTGAAGACGTCTGCGCACCATGCTAACATATCGCTATTTCCTAATCATTGCTCACCGGAGGCTGCGAGATACCGCGGTGGTCCGGTGGCCAGGTGAGTGATTGGATCAGAGAAAACGTGACCAACCGAGGTGGCAAAATCTGAATCAGACAGCTGGTCTGCCAATCCTGCCAACCGCCAATTCCACCGTCCGTCCGTCCGACGGCGGCCGCCGCCGCAGCGTGGCGTGACGATCCGCTCCGGTCCGGCAGCCCTACAACCCCGCGAACGGCGAGGAGGACGCCGAGGTGCCCCCGTCGGTCCATGGTTCGCCGCCGGCTCCGGAGCACATGGACTCCTCCCGCTCCTCGAACTCTCTGGTATGCTCGCGGCCCCTATCGCCAACCCCGATCCGGTCTCGCCATTTCCAATTTCGACACGCTGTTGACTTGCAGGCGTCGAGGAGCTCTCTGACGCTGGGGGAGCTAGCGTGCGCGGCGCTACTCCCCGTGCTCGCCGTGGTGGATGCGGTCCTGCTCGCGGCCTCGCGGTGCTTCGAGAAGAGCCCTCCCAGGCTGCTGTCTTCGCTCGACCCGCGCGGGGGGATCCGTGCCGGTGGACGCCTCGCCTTCCGTGAGCTAGCCAGGCTCGCCGACGACTCTGGCTGCTGTAAGTGTATGGCATGGCTGCATATCGTGCTTTTGTGTTTTCTAACATTTTACTCCACCTACTGCTGTGGCCTGAGATGTTTTTTCTGGGTATGTATGCTGGGAGTCTCGGTGAACGAGGTCGAGGCGCTGTACGAGTTGTACAAGAAGATCAGCTGCTCTATCATCAACGACGGCCTGATCCATAAGGTTTTTGCAAATGTTATCTGTTTCTTTTCTGGTACGATTGGTCAGACGTGCGCCTTTGTTTAATATTTCGACCCCGT
>OAMR01000228.1:478153-508743 GCA_900205405.1 Echinochloa crus-galli
AGCCATTTTCCAAGAATTTGGTTACATCTTCGTTCTTTGATTGGATTTATGACGTCCCTTAATATGTTAGACAAATAAGCCACATTTGATAATGTCGAACTAATGTCCTTTGTCTATGTAAATTTTGAACCACATGGTGCCAATGTAGGGTGTTATAGTCGCTTTTCTAGTTTTCTATCTGTGTAGTGGTGCCTCTTCACTTCTTCATATATAGCAAAATTAACACTTGGTCCAATCGTGCACAAACCACAAACTGGAAAAGGGGGCAGGTTAATTTTTCAGTGGGAAGTCGTGTGTGTTAAAAGATGATGTACTAACAAAGGTCAGCAGCAACTCGATTTGAGGAGAGATTTTTAGTGGATATAATGAAGTTCATTTGTTTTTTTTTTGATAAACGAAGTTCATTTGGTTGAGGGCCCATTGCTGATGTTGCTGTATCTTGTCTGTGATTGTAAAGTTAATTCACAAACTAGGTGCATATTTAGTTCTCCACCAATTCTTTTAATCATGAAATACGAGAATCTTACCTACTCCTCTCTTTTGAGTAAAGGTTGATATACTGTGAGATTGAAGCTATTCACATTTTGTTAAAGTACAAAGAACAATAATGTTACCAAAAGCACTTTCCTCAATGGAGCTTGAAGCTGATTTTGATGCTGAAGATGTCAGTTCAAGTAATGGATTACAAGAGCTGTGGCCACTTAGCGAGATAGATCCCAAGAGAGCAAGGTTCCCGTGCTGCATTGTCTGGACTCCTCTTCCTGTAGTTTCATGGCTTGCTCCTTACATAGGGCATGTTGGAATCTGTCAGGAGGATGGGTCTGTCCTGGATTTTGCCGGTTCAAATTTGGTGAGCGTGGACAATTTTGCTTATGGTTCAGTTGCCAGATACCTCCAGCTTGACAGAAAGAAGGTTTGGATATACCAAATATTTTCAATTTTGTACTATGCAATTCAAACATAGCTCCCATATTGTTCTTTATTTTATCAAAACCGCTACTAAGATGTCCTGGATTAGGGTCCAAGGAACTAACACAAATCCTGATTAACTTTCTGAGTGTAAAAGGCCTGACTACTGAGTAGCATGCTCGCATGTCAACATATCACAATTATAGTGTGTTTATCAGGTAGTTTGAATGCCAGTGATCTCCAAACTAATTTGTGGACTGCAAGGAAGCAACATTTTCCAATATGATTCCTAATTTTATTATCTGTTAGACAGTAGAGTATTTTATAAATGGTACTTGTAAAGTTGAGCCCATAAATGGATATTTTCAAAAGTAGAATCCTGTTGAAAAAGGAACAATAAAAATCAAACATGTGAGCTGGAAACTGGTCCTGTGATTACTCTAGCTACTAGGCAGTAGCTAGCTATCACAGACATAGTATGTATCACGTGTGAAGGACCAGGACAGAGCCAAAGCTGAGTGGTTCACAAATTTTGCAAGTCTTGGTCAATTTGATCTACTGTTCTCTAGGAGCTGTTTTTTATAATAAATTCATACCGTATTTGATAGATTCTTCTTGTTCAGAACATTTACTTATTTTGTAGAGAAGTCACTTTTAAAATTCTAGTGCTGAATTTTCATATATTGTTTCGTAATCTTCTTTGGTTTTAAGCTTTCGTTTTGCAAAATCTACTTATGTCGTCGTCAGACTTAAATTTTCACTTGAGATGTTTAAGTTTGTGAATGCTTCATGACAAGCTTATTATTTTGTTCATGGCCAGTGCTGCTTTCCTGCTAATCTTTCAGCTCATGTATGTGAGCGATCATACAATCACTCAGAAGTTGGAGCTGCAATATCATGGGATGATGCTCTGCAATTGGGCATGAGGCACTTTCAACACAAGTACTATAATCTGTTCACCTGCAATTGCCATTCATTCGTGGCAAACTGCCTGAACCGTCTCGCCTACAATGGCTCTGTGGAGTGGAATGTTTTGAATGTGGCGGCCCTTGTATGGTTTCATGGCCGATGGGTGGACAAAATGTCTGTTGTTCGGTCTTTCTTACCTTTCTTAACTGTGACATGCATCGGTATTTTAATGGCTGGCTGGTCTTTTCTAGTAGGGATGGCAGCATTCTCTGCTCTTTTGATTGGATGGTTTGTTTTTACGGTATACTGTGTTAAGGGCTTGGCATGTTGATTGATTTATATAGAACTTTTTGACTGAGCTCCGCAAGGAATTGTCGAAAAGAACTACTGAAATTACTCGCTATTATGATCATCCATTTGAAAAATTTGGGAAGAAAGCATCTGTACTCAGCGTTTCAGGTTCTCTTAAATTATGATGATATCCTCAGCCTTTGTGATTCAGGAAGCCGTGCAAGTTCCTCGATTGATCTTGCCTTCTTGAGATGGTGCTGAGATAATTTGGTTCATGGCATGCTAATATTCTTGTCCTAATTGGCCTAGTGGTTTAAGTTGCCACAATCTTTAATCCTAGTAAAATACAGTCCTGACAGGTGAAGTGATCTCTTATGTCAGATACAGCTCAGTTTCAGCACTCCACCCTAAGGAGCACATATTTAGCATCTGAAACATGATCGAGGCTGTGAGGGTTCTTCCTCTGAGATCCGCGTGACAGCCTAACCACACTGCCGATGGTCACTGGACAGACATCGGTGCTGAAATTCATTCTGTAAAGTGAAATACCTCGGTAGGCCTCCTGATACATGTTTTCCAATTTTTTGTGGTCCAGTTTTTCATCTCACCCAATAGTCTTTCTTTCTTTTAAGGTCTACTTAGTTTTGAGATATGTGCAAGAGCTTGATTGTTGAAGAGGTTAACTCTTACACTATCTCTTAGGCCTTGTTTAGATCTCAAAAGCAATTCCCAAATTTACTATGAAAAAAAAAAGATTCTCCATCATATCAAAATGTCATAACATGCATGGAGTACTAAATGTAGATGAAATCAAAAACTAATTGCACACTTTTGTTGTGCTCTGCGAGACGAACATTTTCTAATTAATCAATTTTTGGTCATTTTTTTATAAATACAAATAAAATGCTACAATGACGCAATGATTACAAAGTGACGTCAAACTCCCAAGTTCGACTTTCCAAATTCAAAATCTAAACAAGGCCTTAGATGAATTGATAATGACATGGCAAACAAGAGATAGCAACTGTTGGAGCGAGGAGGCCTTAGAGCGGGCAATGTGCAATAATAATTAAATAGTATTAGCCACCATGTAGTTCGTCCAATGACAAAGCAAATGACCGTTTATTTTTGAAATGCAAAGCACTGTGGTCGGTGCACTGTAGTAATTTGGTTTCATAAGGTACTGATGAAAATACAAAATGTCCTGATAACGATAAATTGTACTCTTTGCCATGCTATAAGAAAAAAGTGAAACCTTTGTTTTATGTAAAAGTAAAGAAACGACATGTTCCATACGTAGATAGAGCATGCGTAAGATTCAGAAACTTCACAACCGGAACGTGTCGTTTCCTGTGTAGTTCGTCCAAAGACAAAGCAAGTGACTGTTCCTTTTTGAAAGGCAGGCTGGTGCGCTGTAATTTGGTTTCCTAAGGTACTGAACTCTTTTTACTGTGTACTGGCAACGACTGACAGGTGGGTAGGTTTTGTGCGTTTGTGCTGTAGCGTGCAGCGCATCCCCAGCTCACGCGTTGCTGTATCGTCGCCATGAATCATCCATTAAGTCTCTGATTTTTTGAACGGCCCATTAAGTCTCTGAATTCTCGAAGACTCGAAGTAGGGAGTCAAAAGTTCTGGAAAGGTTTCACTTCTTTGCCGGCCGTAGCCGATGACCAAGCGATCGTCACGGTGAATCGTACCGGGCCCTTCGCGCGCACGAAGCGAATCGAACGCACGTTTCCAGGACACGAGATGCCTGAAACGCGATCGCCGAACGTAAGCGGCAACAGCCGAATCTTCTACTCTGACCAGCTGTCGAGATTGTTGCGTTTCACCAGGAGTTGAGCAGGGAGCAGCCGAAGGTAGTGTGGAGTGGTTTCGTCGGATGGATCACTCATCCACATACTGACATACTGTCCATGTTCTCCAGCTGTTGGAAGCTGGACCAATGACAGCAACGCATGAACCTAAACCCCTCCGTTCCTGGGAGACCCGGGCCCGCGTCCGAGGAAAAGGCGAGAGAACACGGGGAAAAGCACGGCGGCGCACGGAAAAAATCCATCACGACCCCGACCCCGACCCCTACCGCCCTCTCCTCTCCGGAGTCCTGTCTCCGCCCGCTCGGCGCGAGGCTGGCGTGCCGGACTCGAGTCCCGACTCCCGAGTCCACACGAGCGCGGACGCGCCGCCACCCCCGCTATAAGATCCGCGGCCTCCGTTTGCCCTCTCCCACACAGGCTAGCTATCCGACACCCGCCGCCTCCCGCTCTGCTTCCCCCGCTCCTCCTCGTCCCCCGGGTCCGTGCAGGCGTCTCGCGGCCATGACGAACGTGCTTGACGTGCTCGACGCCGCCGCCATCGAAGCCAAGACAGGTGAGTTCTCGACGTCCTGCCCGGCTTCGTTGTCGCTGCTGCTGCCCGTCTGTCGTCTCTGGCGATTGCGGTCCTGTACGTCTTAATGTTTGCGACGGCGTTTTCGTTTTTGCAATGCAGAGTTCACGGCGGAGGAGAAGGCCTCTGTCGTAATGTCGCTAAAGGTATGTACTCTGATTACTCCCCGTCTTTTCCCCTCTCGTTGTTGTTTGTTGCTCTGCGTGGTGCCGATTTCGTCGTGGACTCGTGGGGCGTTTGTCTGATTCTGCTCCGCGCCTGTGCAGAACAAGCTGGAGGAGTTGGTCGCGCAGCACACGGACGTGCTCGAGACCCTCGCTCCCAAGGTCAGGAAGCGCGTCGACGTGCTCAGAGACATTCAGGTAATCCAAAGCGAATCCCATAATTTGTTATCCAGAACGCTAGAATGCTAGGTGGCGGTCGTGGTATTAATTCGCAGTATGATCTGATGCGTGCGTTGGACTCGGTACATGTTTTTTGATGTGTCTCTGTAGCCCCTGTGTACGGTAATAGTATGAGCCATTATTGCCAATTTCATCAGTTTCAGTAGATGTTGCGGTCAGCCTGTTTTGGATGTCAGGCTGTGTCTGCAATTCTGCATGTCCTACCCAATTTAAACTAACATAACATGGGATATCCATTACAGTTTCATTCAACAAAAATCCTCAGTGAAACTCTGTAGCCCCTGTGTACGGTAATAGTATGAGCCATTATTGCCAAATTCATCAGTTTCTTTTGAATTCACGGGATTTTTTCTGCATTATCATTTATACAGTGCGTTTTTGCATTGTGCTTATGTGGTAGTGGCACCCATTTCCTTTGGTTTCCTTGAGAGGCACTCACAGCCTGCCATGTCCTGGGTGTATTTTATTTGATTGTTAGTTTATATTTGACTATCAACTTTATTCCAAATGGTATCCTATTGCATTGGACTTATGTTCTTGTGATCTCTCAAGAGAAATATTTCTACCTTGTTCAAACTACATTTTGAGCATTTAATTTATTGTTTGTACTATCTTTGGCTATTGTTGTTATTCTGTTAAATGACCTTTAACTTATTTGGTTGGCATTTGTGGAGCACCAGGTATGCCAGCCAGATCCTTTTTGAAATGCTCATTTGCCTAGAGATTATTAGTTGACATGCACGTTGTAAAGATGCTAGATTATATTACACAGCACTCCTATAGAAAGAAAAAATCATGTTAGTCATATGTTACAGATAGCCCTGTCTTGCTAAGCATCTTGTTGCGAGTCAAACTGTAATAAATCAATGCAGGTATATTTTATTTTAGTAACATAGTTGTACCAGTCTAGACATCAACTTAACCCAATTATTTTATATGGTTGGCATTGGGTGATTGTGAAGTCTATGTTCCTAGTCGCTAAGCTTGAGTTCATTGGATCTGTTTCTTTTGTTGTAAATTCTCCGTACAATGAATTGCCCATGTGAATCCATAGATGAGTTTCTAAAAGATGAATATACTGTGAAATTTTTGAAAACAAAATTCTCAGTCTTGCGTTGTTCTATTTCTGCCTGTGTCGACATTTTTTCAGACCAAACATGATGAACTGGAAGCGAAGTTCGTTGAGGAAAGAGCTGTGCTAGAAGCTAAATACCAGAAGCTTTATGAACCGCTCTACTCAAAGGTGAACTCATATGCATTTTTTCATATTCTCTGCTAAACTTAACACTGTATTTTGTAACCCATGAATTTGTTCCCCTCCATTTTACCTGACAAAGAGATGTGTCAACTTCTTTCACATGCTATATCTAACTAATGGAACTTCCTGAACCCTATCACAAGGAATTACTGCTGCTACTCATGCATTAATTCAGCCATCATATTCACGTAATGTAGCATAAATCGTCAGCAATGTTGCTTATGTTCAGTTTGTATTCTTCT
The DNA here is from genome assembly GCA_900205405.1 of Echinochloa crus-galli. Lineage (NCBI taxonomy): Eukaryota > Viridiplantae > Streptophyta > Magnoliopsida > Poales > Poaceae > Echinochloa > Echinochloa crus-galli. The sequence goes on from OAMR01000228.1 coordinate 484,555, forward strand.
AAATGTAAACGGTGCTGGTTGGTGACTTTGATGTACACTAAAATTGCAGCGTTATGAAATTGTGGCTGGTGTGGTTGAGGTTGATGGCATCACAAACGGTGCAGATGAGATCCCAGGTATATGTTTTATTCATAAGATTTTTTCCTGGTATGTTTTTTTTTTCTTTATGCGGTTGGGTGGGCGGTGAGGCTAAAATGAAGGTGATTGTTTGATATTAAGACTAATGCTTTGAATATTTCCTATAGAGAAGGGTATTCCAGATTTCTGGCTTAATGCAATGAAGAACAATGAAATACTGGCTGAGGAGGTAAAGCAATATTAGCTTCTCAATTTCTCCTTTTCCAAGCTGCCAATGTTTTATGTCAGTATACTGTATATCTTGAGTCCTTTTATTCATAGGGTACATTGGCCTCCAACCTCCATATTGTCACTGGTTTGTGTTGCCAATAATTCCTTTGTTCGTTGACTTTAGATCCAAAAGAGGGATGAGGAAGCTCTGAAGTACCTCAAGAACATCAAATGGTGCAATGATCCAAAGGGTTTCAAGATTGAATTTTCCTTTGATTCTAATCCTTTTTTCAAAAATTCCGTGTTGACAAAAACTTATCACATGATTGATGAAGACGAGCCCATTCTAGAGAAAGCTATTGGGTATGGGATCACTAATTTCTGCAAAAGTTCCCCTTTGTATAAGGGGGATGCCAAGCCCCCAGATCCAGAAAAAAATCACTTTAAGATTTGATCAGCATCTCATTTTGGCAAATTGTCTGTTTTTCAGAACTGAAATCGAATGGTATCCTGGAAAGTGTTTGACACAAAAGGTACTACAAAAGAAGCCAAAGAAGGGTTCAAAGGACACCAAACCTATCACAAAGACTGAAGACTGCGAGAGCTTCTTTAATTTCTTCAACCCTCCTCAAGTTCCTGATAATGACGAACAAATCAATGAGGATACCGTAAGTTGAACTAGTTAACTATTTGTGGACTTGTGGTACTTTGTGTTGAAAGTTGTTGATATGACTTTTCTGTTCGTTGCTTCTATCATCAGGCTGAGCAATTGCAGGAACAAATGGGGCAAGACTACGACATAGGGTAATGCACTTGTTCAGTACAGTATACAAGCTATGCAATTGTGTCATTCAACAATTAAGCCATACTTCTATTTGAATTGGTTTTGGAACTGCAACAACAACAACAACAACATAGCCTTTTGTCCCAAGCTAGTTGGGGTAGGCTAGAGGTGAAACCCAAAAGGTATCCTTATTCTGGGGGTTGTAAAATCATTTTTTCACAAGAAACAGTAACCCTTGAAGTCATGTCAAAATGCAATCTGCCGTATGGAACTTTCACATTGAACATATTTTGTTCCAATCTGGTTGGTCAGAAGAATAACATAGTGACTGGAAAAAAAGAAATTCTTTGGGGCATCTTGCAAGATTGTGCAGTGAAATGCAGGAGTAGGATATGGATAGTGTTGACTTGCAGCGCAGACTGATGTTGTGCATGGCCATTGGAAAGAGGAAGGAAGAATGTTATAAGTAAAATAATTAAAGATAAAGGCTAGAAAAGATTAAATTATAAGCTAATAAAGGAAAAACTCCAAATTCCCACCCTCAAGTATGGACAAAGTCTGGATAACCCCCTAAATATGTTTTGGTTCAGTTTGCACCAGCAACTATCTTAATCGATCCTTCGTAAGATTGTCTTTTTTGTTTCTCCATGCAACAAATGTTGTTTTAAGTTGAAAGTTTGTGGTATAATTGAGGCAATCATAAATTATTTTTAAAAAATACATTATGATTTATTTATCATTATTTTGAAAGCCTATGGTATATAATAATAAATTAAACATATTGATATGGAATTTTATGAGAAATAAAGATGACAAATTCGTATTGTATTTTTTTAAAAAAAATATATGTGGCCCTATATCATCCCACAAAATTTTAATTTAAAACCCCACCTGTGCATGGAGGAACAAAAAATACAAATCTTACAAAGGAGTAGATTGCATTGATTGAGATAATTATGAGTGTAAAATGAACCAAAACATACTTTGGGGGGTTATTCAAACTTTATCCATACTTACGCTAGTAATTTGAACAACAACAACATAGCCTTTTGTCCCAAGCAAGTTGGGGTAGGCTAGAGGTGAAACCATGTTAATATCCTTATTCTGGGGGTTGTAAAATCATTTTTTCACAAGAAACAGTAACCCTTGAAGTCATGTCAAAATGCAATCTGCCGTATGGAACTTTCACATTGAACATATTTTGTTCCAATCTGGTTGGTCAGAAGAATAACATAGTGACTGGAAAAAAAGAAATTCTTTGGGGCATCTTGCAAGATTGTGCAGTGAAATGCAGGAGTAGGATATGGATAGTGTTGACTTGCAGCGCAGACTGATGTTGTGCATGGCCATTGGAAAGAGGAAGGAAGAATGTTATAAGTAAAATAATTAAAGATAAAGGCTAGAAAAGATTAAATTATAAGCTAATAAAGGAAAAACTCCAAATTCCCACCCTCAAGTATGGACAAAGTCTGGATAACCCCCTAAATATGTTTTGGTTCAGTTTGCACCAGCAACTATCTTAATCGATCCTTCGTAAGATTGTCTTTTTTGTTTCTCCATGCAACAAATGTTGTTTTAAGTTGAAAGTTTGTGGTATAATAGAGGCAATCATAAATTATTTTTAAAAAATACATTATGATTTATTTATCATTATTTTGAAAGCCTATGGTATATAATAATAAATTAAACATATTGATATGGAATTTTATGAGAAATAAAGATAGTGAACTAACAGTTCAGTTTTCTTTTTTCTTTTTGAATGCATCATTATTCAGTCTGAATTCCATCGGTGGATCTCAAGCTTCTTATTCTTTGAAACGACCATATACATTAACAGTTAGTTATAGGAAAACATTTTTTATGCTTAACCAAAATGATGGACAAGCTTTTAACTATTCAGTGGTACAGGGATTTACCTGAAGCAACTCATCAATATAAATAGTTCGGAGAAGCAATTTGTTTAATAATTTAGTGCACTATGGCAATAGTAGAGTCAACACAACGCAACGTACCATCCAAATAAGAAAGTTTTTGCTCTTTCAGTGGCTTCAATATCTTCAGCTAAATCTGTGAATGGATAGAGCCACATGGTGTACATATTCAGGCCGATAATGCCCTTCTGTGCAGCCTGAAATAAAAATAAAGCAACAGAACAATTTTTCCTAACTTTGTAAATAAAATTGAGAAGGAAAAAAGAATCACCAGAGCAGAAAGCTCACTTTGTACTTCTGCTTGTAGAGCCTAACAGTTGATGCGTGAGCCAGTAGGCTGTGGTGTATGAACAAGTATGGCTCAGTTGTGGAGTTCCCAACTGTGCAGTTGCTCGTGCCAAATGGATATGAGCAGTGGTTTGGGGGGAGATCTCCAGTGTCAAAACCACCTTGAGTCATGATGTTTGGCTCGAGCATAGTTGTCCAATGGGCAACTCTGTCGCCAAACTCACGGAAACACACATCGGCATATGCTGTGAAATCGTCTCTGCATCACATATGCAACGAAGTATAAAGTGTTCTGGTTATATTTCAGATGGTTCTCATGGATTCGGTGTGGATGAAATCAGGAGGCCATTAAGGTAAGTTACTACTTACATGATTTTGGGGCTAACCCACCCACCGTACTCTTCCTCTAGGACCTGGGGAAGGTCCATATGGTAAAGAACAGCGTTAATCTGAATACCTATTAAAGGATCACTTACCCGTTAGAGACCCTACGTTCCAACTACCCACCCGAAACCTAGTTGGCTCGGCTAGCTTCCTTGCCCTTCGCACCCGTCGAGGGAAGTGCAAAGACCCTTGCTCATTTTTCACTACACCCGGGCGCCGATGTAGCGCGCCACTAAGGAAATGACGACCCGGTCCTTGCTCACTTGACACCGTGCCCAGACCACGACACGGCGCGTCTCGGGGGAGACGGCCCGGCCCTTGCTCATTTAACACCATACCCGGGTTCCGATATGGCGCGTCGCTAAGAGGGTTACGCCCCAACGGGATTCTCTTGGGTTTCATCTCCATATGAGTGGCTAGGTTTTACATTGGCTCGCCGAGCCTATCACAACCCTCCTCCTTACCAGGGCTTGGGACCTGCTATGTTGAGACAACATAGGCGGAGTTGGAACTGCATACTTTATAATTTTTTGTGCTTCTGAATAAGCTTTGTTCTACTGGCAGATCTACTATCAGGGACAAGATTATTCCACATGCTGTTTCATGGTTCACTGGAGAGGCTCAAGATGAGGACTATGACGACACCATTATAGAGGACGACGAGAATATCAGCGACGATGATGAAGATGATGAGGAAGATGAAGATGATGAATGATGATTATGACATATGGAGGCGTCATTGTGATACCAAGCGACATATATTTTGTACTTGACAATTGTTGCTTTTCTACCTTGAGTGAGGGAGTTGCAGCAGCGTAAGTGGCCTGCTTAGTGCACACAGCAGTGAAGCACCGGAAATTTCATTAGTTTTGAATTGTTTGTGAGTTAAAAAATGGTTTTTTGTTGTAAGGGGTGTATTTATATTGATTGAAATTTTGGTCCATGGAGAGGAAAGTTTTGCAGATAATGGTAGGTGTAGAATTGCTGGCTTCTATTACTCTGTTTACACATGGTGTGATGCGTCATGCGTGTACAATCAGTTGTCTTGTTCTTTCTCAATCTATTACTCTATTTGCATATGGTTTGCTATCAGTTGTCTTGCGCTAAACCCAACTGTTTTACCATCTGTTTCATTCATATATCAACCAGATCCTACTTGCATCTGAAATGATGACAAAGGATATGTATATCGGCTGGTTTGTGCTTTGGCCATAGGGCTCAACTAGCCTCTCTGTTTGGTTGAGCTAAAAAAAAACAGGAAATACACACGCACAACCACTTAAAAGAACTAATGGACAGCCTCTGTTTGACTGGAAAGCTGCTAAACACACGGAAACATGAAAAACCATTTTAATGTAGTACCACAATACTAATTACTTGCAAAACTATGAGTAAAAGAGTCAACATACATGCCCGAGCTGTCAGCTGCTCAGCTGTGGCGTCCATCCCCCGGCGGGCCGGCACTCCGCTTGTCGCGCTGCCACACGAAGCAGCCACCTCCAGTCCAAGAGCAGCCCAACTGTGAACTGCCCAAGTCACTCTTCTTCTACAATCTACACCCTAGGAACGGAACGCACCTGACCAGAAGTGGCCATCCAGGTGACAGGATCCGGCATTTCCCTGGGGTATCGGACTCAGCGGGTGGAGTTTTGACCTTTTGTGTCCATATGGTATCATTTGACTTCATGTTAAATTTTGGTTGAAAATTGACATGATCCATCCGACATTTGGTATCATTTGACTTCATGTTAAATTTTGGTTGAAAATTGACATTTCACTGCTATACCTCCTTAATGATTGATTTGTTTGCGACATGTACATATCCTCTCTTTGTTCTTTTTTACATGTCACATTAAGTTTGTCACAAATCAAAGTCGTTCAACTTTGACTAATTTTTTATAAAATATGATAATAAATAATAAAATATAGTCCATGACGGATTAAATAAAACAAATTTAGTATTGCAGATATTTTATATTTTTCTATAAACTTGACCAAATTTAGACGAACTTAGGACAAACCAAATGTTGTATGTAAAAAAACCTAGAGGGAATCTTAAAAAAAAACCTTGAGGGAGTACCTTTTATTTTTAATAATATGACATCTATTATTCTTTTGTGAAATAATGCAGATAATTTGTACGTATGTAAACTCGTCCGTGAATACACATACGTATATCCTACCTTTATGATCACTTCTAATTATCTACACATTCTCTTGGTTAGTTTAAATGCCATCATAGATAGGGGCGACTATACATGTATAGCTAGCTGTGATTCGAAAAAAAAGAGAACAAGACGACATCATTCATCAATATTGATACTGAAGAAGTTAATTTGGATTAAAAATTCGGGAGTAAAATACACCGGCGATTCTTAAACTTGTCCCGAGGTGTCATCTAGGTCCCCAAACTCTCAAAATGCATATTTGGATCCCTAAACTTGCTAAACTGTGTCATTTAGGTCCAAAGTTCCAAAAATACCCCTATGCATGATGACATGGCTGTCAATTAAGCATGAAATTTTATACTATTTCTCTAACTAAATCGGTTATTTCCATCACAATAATTAAATAACTTTATTTGATTGTACCATATCGATAATTATAGATCAAGAGATGGAGAAACATCAATAACATAGGGGTATTTTTGGAACTTTGGACCTAGATGACACAGTTTAGCAAGTTCAGGGACTCAAATATGCATTTTGAGAGTTCGGGGACTTAGATGACACCTCGGGACAAGTTCGAGAACCGCTGGTGTATTTTACTCAAAATTCGGTCTTTCCAATCACAAATGGAGGGAGGCTATACGGCAAGAGCGATCGCGGGCTGATGTTTACCGGTGTACACAGAGACATGGATCCAAGTAAGAGTCCAAACGAGAATCTATCTAGAATTCTAGACTCCGATCGGAACCAAGTCGATCAACGGACAACGTCGTTGCACTACAAGAGTCACAACGTTTCCTACCTGGATTAATTAAGCGAGCCAATAACTCAGGCTTGCCGCTCTCAAAAAAGAAAAAAATAATGCAGGCTTGCCATCACAAAATATAAGATTTCCCTTGTCTCCATCGTGCCATCGGTTCGAGAAATTAGCATCCCCGCCCACCGCCGCAATGATGCCTCGATATCGCTCTGTCCATCCAGGCGACGCCTCTCAGCAAGGGCCTGCGTTCACCTTGCCCAGGTTCTTCATCAGCTACATGTGTGAATTCGCCTTTTTCACCTGGCTCCGCTTGATCCCGTGGTACTACCTCTTCTACGACCTGCCGCCCCAGTTCTCCGCCCAGCTCGCGCCCGACGGCCGGGGGCCCGGGGCCTTGACATGGCGACCCCGGCCGCGTCCATCTCCCCCGCCTTCCACGTCGCCCTGCACGCCAGCAATCGGCGCGCCACGGAGCTGAGCGATGTTACCACCACGGCGAGGGTGCGGTCTCGTACGCCGGCTTCACGATCGCGTCGGGACACGTGCCCGACTTCTGCGTGCCGGGGAAGGGGAATTGGAGGTGCCGTTCCTGGCGCGGGAGGACGGCGTGGGCTTGCCGGAGCACCTGCGCGATCACATGGCCGCAGCGCACAAGGCCGGTGCCCTGGAGCTCGAGGTCCAGGTCAGGCTCTTCCAGGGCGGCGACGCTACCTCGGGCAGACCGACTCGGATGCGGTGCAAGACGAGGATGGGCGGAGCGCAGGCGCCGGAGCTTGCCTTTGCAGAATTGGTTTGACATCGAATACAGTGGTTGATGGCATGTTTTATTCCACTACTAGAGAAACCATCATCACAAAACGGTTCGTGTTCCGAACCGTTTGTGATGGCCTCACATCACAAACGGTTCGTAACATGAACCCTTTGTGATGTGTATGGTACATTCAAACCATATTTTGAAATAGTAAATAACTTCAAATCAAAAAGTGTTGAACTGCAAAGTTGTATGGCTTCTCAAGATGCACAACTTTCACTTTGGTCATTTCTTCATTTGACAAATTCATATGAATATTGTTCATAAAATCCATCTCTCTCATAGAGTTATAGTTTCTAAAACTATAAGAGAGACCTATAAGATTTGTGAACAATGTTACTCTCACTACATCGTATGGAAAAACGGTCAACATGAAAGTTGTAGATCTCGACAAGTCATGAAACTTTGTAGTTGACAACTTTGTCATTTGAAGTCATATAGTTGCTAGATCTAAGTTTGAATATTCTCAAATTTGAAATTCAAATTTCGTAAACGGCCTCGGATGAAAAAACGGTCAACATGAAAGTTGTAGGTTTCGAAAAGTTAGGAAACTTTGTAGTTCAACAGATTTTGATTTGAAGTCGTTTAGGGCCTCAAACAAGCAATTTAAACTCGGTCTGGTATAATATGATAGGAGTCGGAACGCTATACACTCAATCTGGTCTAATATGATGGGAGTCGGAACGCTATATACTCACAAGTGACAATGAGGTGCAGTGGTAGGGGAGTGCTCGCATGAGGGAGAGCGGTTGGGAAAATGAACCGTTTGTGATGGGAGCGAACCGTTTGTGATGCCCCGAGCATCACAAACAGAACATCACAAACGGTTGGGAAAACCGTTTGTGATGGACTTTCCCAACCGATTGAGATCTTGGTACGTGGAGTAGTGATTTCTGTAGTATACCAAGCATGTGGGAACGGATCACGTGATCGACGTCGGAAACGACATCCCTGGGCTCCGGAATTGACCTGACTTGGGAGTAACCATCAGACATCCAGTTTTATCTCCCGGCACCACGAACAAGCTGAGATACGAAAGCCATAACCTTGTGGAACTACACCAAGCAAGGACGTACGGCGTGTATCAGCAGAGAGCTGGGCGACGTACGCGTGTATAGCTCTAGCCTCTAGGACAAAACGAAACCCTCAATTCCTCAAACTTACATAGGGCAGCAACCTCGCGCTACTAACACAATATCGACGGTGACCAACGCAACTTTTTCTTGGAAGAATAAGCATGGCGGACATAGATGAAGAAGCAGTGCCGGCCCTAGGATTTTGAAGGCCTCTAGCGAACTCGTCGCGACGGCCCCTCGTGAGTCTAGACTTTATATAAATCTTATAATATATATATATACACATTATTTTTTCTTGCAAAACAAAAACAAATATATTGATATTCTTTTAATATAACGTGTTTGATAATCATCAGGAAACAATGTAGACTAAAATAATAATATATTTGATAATCATCAGGGAATAATGTACTTCTAGAATTAATTTGATTACCTTATATTTGTACTTCATAATACCCATTACCTCTTGGGCTGGGACTGGGAGCGATCAGATTGAGAGTCCAAGGCTGTTGTACGTATACAGATCAGTATATTCATATTTGGGCTTGGGCCCCCTTCCAGCTTAGGCCCTCGGCGGTCGCACTCCATGCCCTACCCCTAGGGCCGGCCCTGTGAAGAAGCTCTCTGTCTAGGAACCGCTCGAGATCCATTAGGCAGCAGGCTGAGAGACCGCTGGGAGAAAGGCATGCTCATGACCAAAGTGGTGCTCGCTATGTTTTCCCTGCCATATCTAATGGTGTTGATGCTGGTTTCCAACTACGCCTCCAACACAAGAGATGTGACCGAGGTCTCCATGCTCCTCGATGGTTACGAGGGACTAAATGCTACGCTTGGCCACACGGTTTCACCTGCGTTCAATCTCAAGGTCCATGTTGAGAACCCTCGCGTCGTCCTGCAACCGTGGTGCTACAATGGCGGCGAGGTAACAGTCTCCTACTCCAATGTTGTCCTTGCATGGGGCCAAGTGCCGCACTTCTGCATGATGAAGAGAAAGGCCCGGATAGAACTGACAGTGGTACCACTGGGGAGGGAGGTTGGCTTGTCAGAGGATTTACGTGGACGTCTCGCTTCAGATTGGCACATGGGCACTGCTCAAATAATGGTAGATATGAAGCTCTTCTACGAAGATCAAAATATGTTCGCTTCACGGAAGAACCATGTGCCCTCGTTGCATTCGTTCCAACTTATGCTTAGAGGTGGCGAGCAGTGGGTAAACTGGTCTATGATATATCTTGTATCTCTTTCGACACTAAACTGAATACTAGAGTAAAAATATCATATTGTATTAACACGTTAATTGATGAGGTCAACATGGGTATTGCAATTTTTTTTATCTTAAGCTCAATTGGAGCAAATTGAAGTGCTCAGATCAGTTTTGTGAGCATTCAGCACGGCCAGGACCCTCCAACAGTGACAAACCACGGCTCCTATTTTGGGGTGTCTTCTAAATTCCTTCCACACACCGGCCTCCTAGGAAAAAAATTCGACTATTCGAGCCAGCGTCTTCAGATAGGTCCCCATAGAACGGAGTCTGGGGACGGTCCCCACGTATTATTTTTCCCCCCGGGAGCCCATGGTTGCAAATCATCATATGTGCGCAATGTGCTCTGTGATATCTGCGTAGGATCGGTACGCACGTATCCTATCTTTTCTAGTTAATTAATAATTTCATACTACTTCCTTTTGTTTTAATAGATCTTTTCTAGTAAATAATTTCGTACTACTTTCTTTTGTTTTAATACTCTTGTTGTAATACACATTTTAAATATGCTTGTGTTTGACAATATTGTTTATGATTACTCTATGTTAGATTTGTACGCGCTCGTTTAAGCCAATGTCTAGTTTCCCAACTGTCAGTATGATTTGCACGGACTAAACGAAACGGTTAAACTTAGGGTTAAAAAAGTCAAACGACCTGCATTTAGGAACGGAGGGAGTATAACTAAAGATTAGCTAGCTAAAAATTATCTAGCTAAACATTAGGAGTCTGTTTGGATCCTTCAGCTAGTTAATTGCTTGCTGTTAAAAATACATGACCATGCTACCCTTCATTAACTGCATTGTTTTTATTGGGTTGTACTCAGATTTTAGCGGCAACACAAACTGCTGATGTGCCAACCTGTTCCTTTGCCATCTCATTTTGCCGCCATAACTGAAGAGCAGAGCTGGGTCGCTTGCCGCTTATTTTTTTACGCCAAAACAGTTGCAGGGAGAGGTCCTCTCTAATTTCTAGGATGTGACATGCAAGTTTTTCTCAAAGACTAAAGCACCGTAATATTGGGGGTGGCGGTGCTAGATTTGCAGGAGCGGGAGGCGTGGGCGGCATAGCATTATACAATCATAGCTGGATAGTTAGATTCCAATTAGCTAGGAGAGAATTAGCTGCACCCTGTTTGGATCCATCGCAGCTAAAATTAGCTGGCTAGCAATGAGCTGTGGATCCAAACAGGGCCTAATCCCGTTTTTTAAATGGCAAGGGCCTGACAAACAAGGGTAAAAACAGAAGGATTAAATAATGAAAGCTGCAAGAAGGCAAAGGTTTACCAACACACAAAAGCAGCGGCATAGCTGGCTAGCAATAAGCTGTGGATCCAAACAGGGCCTAATCCTGTTTTTAAATGGTAAGGGCCTGACAAATAAGGGTAAAAACAGAAGGATTAAATAATGAAAGCTGCAGGAAGGCGAAGGTTTAGCAACACACAAAAGCAGTGGCATAGCATTATACAATCAACAAAAATTCACAGGCAAAAATAAAGAAATAATTTGGGAAAATACAGATGCAAAGGGGTTAGGTGCCCCCAAAGAGATTGTTAAAAATATTGGGCTCCGAAATGTAGTTTATTGATTCTACTGGGTCCTTTCCTTTACAATACGAATTATGCAATCCCACCATAATAGCATGACTGTCTCAGTTTGAACTTGCCATCAAATCAAACCTGGACAGTTAAGATGTAGTTTCAACTTCAGCACAATTCCCAGCCAAAAAAAACTGTAATGGTAATGGTAACAAAGCCTCCAGTATCTAAGGCCAGTCTCAGTAGGAGGGCCATAGAAGTGTTATAGACATTAAATTTGATAACATGTACCAATAGTGAGAGAGAAAAGAGGAGGGTTATAAAATGTGAAAAGAAGGGTCATCACCATGACCCTCCACTGGCACAGTTCTTAAGATTTCAGTCTAGGTAACTGTGTCGACGACCCTCCCACTGAGACTGGCCTAACTAAAGACTTTGTCACAATCATGCAAAAATTGTCAATGCATGAAAATTCTACTGGGGAAGTTAGCAACATGCTTGAAAGTGAACAACAGTGAGGACCGAGGACCGAGGAACTTATGCAGGACTAAAACAGTAGTATAGATTTACTAGACCAAAATAAACAAATGGAACAAGTAACAAATGCATTATTTTGCAGAAGCATCGGTTCCACGCCATGCCAAGAAAATGAATGTATCTAATCACAAACAAAAAGAAACGCAAGCACTAAAAATGTGTTACTATTCGGCAATAAATCTATCAGCCCAGACCCGTTTTTTAAATGGAAAGGGCCTGACAAACAAGGGTAAAAACAGAAGGATTGAATACTGGAAGCGCAGACGTAATCACAACTTATCCTTCTCTTCCTTCCAAGGCCACAGAGTTGATCATCCATGAGTTGATAAAAAAGGCCACAGACCTTTTCATAAATGAGATACCTCCAAATGAGTTCAACATCACAGGGACCCCCAAGTGCCAAGGGCAAGCTAATTGAAATGTTGACTCAAATATACATATCATGTCACCACGTGTCTGAAAATGGAAATGCTGAAAGTCACGGCCTTCTCGATCTGGACTGGAGTCGCCTAGAGATCGAAGAAGCTGAACGCCTCCGGCGGGAGTTCGTCGAAGCGAACGGTGTGCAGCGCGCGGCCGGCCTGCACGTAGTCGTCGTCGAGCACCTCCAGCAGCTCCGGGGAGGAGGCGGCGGGGTCGACGAACGCCAGGGGGTCAACAGCCGGAGCGGCGCTGGACGTGGAAAGCGGCATGGGCGGCGGCGGCGGCAGGAACGGCGCGGCAGCGGGCTGGCTCGCCTGGCTGCTGCTGCTGCTCTCGGCGATCTGACAGAGAATGTTCATCAGATTCAATTCAGATTTTTTGGCGAAGTTATCAAGACATTGCTCCCACATATATAACAAGTACAAAAGTCACCATCTGATGGGTGCGCGAGGAAGAAACGCCACAGGTCTGCCGCAGGAGCCTCGCCAGCCGCTACTGCCGCGTGCTCCAAAAGTTCTTGACATCGTTGTCCGTTCGGCCGGGCAGGTACGTCGCGATCTTCGCGAACCTGTTGCCGAACTGCTCCTGCAGCTCGATCACCAGGCGCTCCTCCTCCGGGGAAAACTTACCTCTGCACATTCAAAAGCAATCGACATATGCAATGTCAGTAGAAAAAACATAATTTCCATGCATCACTGATACCCCATTGCAATATTGCAGTGTAATAGCCTGATATATTTCTTGATTACTGATTAACTAGTGCATACTGCATCACCAAATAAGCCTGTTAGAGAATATTGAGCTATCTTAGAATACAGATAAATTGATGAGCAAGTTTGTGTATATCTTATCAGGACAGACAATGCAATAAAAAATCATTGGCACAGTTCGGTGAAGAAGAAAGTTGATTCATACAGAGCATCTGGTTTACTGGCTCAATTCCAGGGCCTAACGCCTGTTGAATACACTGCTGGTGGTTTAAATGTTGATTCTTCATCTGCAATGACCAATCAAATTAGTGAAGACAGTGGTTTTAATGTTTTTCGGGAGGTGGAAGATTCAACAGAGTTAAGTCAATCATCGTTTGCCAAAGGTTCTTGCTCTCAGGAGGAGCAAACTGATGTGGCTTTGGGATCTCATTTAAATGTGCATGAATCACTGTGCCAGGATGGTTTCACCAGTGCTGAAAATGTTGCTTCTGCTTTACCTGAGATGCATCACCAGTTATCGACTTCTGATATGGATCAAGATAAACACTTGCAGGAAGAGTTTTCTCAAGAAATGGATCTGGATAAACACTTGCAGGAAAACTTTTCTCAAGGAATGGATCTGGATAAACAATTGCAGCAAGAGTTTTCTCAAGCAATGGATTTGCATCTTGACATAGATGAAGTGCCAAACAATTTTGTGATAACAGATAGCCAGGCATCCAATGAGCTTGCAGGTCAATTTCAGGACACACAGATTATGCATAGTTCAGAAAATGATGGAGGATCTTTGATACCGTGCTGCTGCTCTCGGCGATCTGACAGAGAATGTTCATCAGATTCAATTCAGATTTTTTGGCGAAGTTATCAAGACATTGCTCCCACATATATAACAAGTACAAAAGTCACCATCTGATGGGTGCGCGAGGAAGAAACGCCACAGGTCTGCCGCAGGAGCCTCGCCAGCCGCTACTGCCGCGTGCTCCAAAAGTTCTTGACATCGTTGTCCGTTCGGCCGGGCAGGTACGTCGCGATCTTCGCGAACCTGTTGCCGAACTGCTCCTGCAGCTCGATCACCAGGCGCTCCTCCTCCGGGGAAAACTTACCTCTGCACATTCAAAAGCAATCGACATATGCAATGTCAGTAGAAAAAACATAATTTCCATGCATCACTGATACCCCATTGCAATATTGCAGTGTAATAGCCTGATATATTTCTTGATTACTGATTAACTAGTGCATACTGCATCACCAAATAAGCCTGCTAGAGAATATTGAGCTATCTTAGAATACAGATAAATTGATGAGCAAGTTTGATCTTATCAGGACAGACAATGCAATAAAAAACCATTGGCACAGTTCCGTGAAAGTTGATTCATACAGAGCATGTGGTTTACTGGCTCAACTAGAAACAGGCGCGCGCGACCCAGCTTATTGAATTTATGTCGGTGAGATCAGACCTAAAGCGTTGTGTGTTTCGACAGGTGATTGCCGATGTGTATCGTATAACCAACTGACCAAAGGGTTCTACTGAGAGTGACTGACTACGATCCGCCACTGGATCTAACTGCTCACCAATTTCTACCAAATAACCTGCTAACTGCTCACCAATTAATTTGTATTGAATAACCAGCTAAGGTTCTACTAAGAAATTGTCTGCAGATGCAAACACATGTACAGCTCGACAGTTCATCGAAATTGTCTGCAAATGCATAAATCAGACAGTAACAAGCATTTTGCTCCACATTTGTCTAAGAAATGCGTTAGACTGTGGATAAAGGATCTTTTAGACTAATTACAAAAGACACCTTAGAAACAAGATGAAAAAATGGCAACAGAATAACAAGCGTCATGGTACTTTTGACATTGGATACTATAGTACAAAGTCTGATAGACCATATAGATTCAAAAGTGATATAATCAATAAATCAACTCTAAATTGGAGCACAGTTTCTTTCTCTTATTAAATCACATTTTTCCTTACACTATAGATGACTTATCAGCCGTCGATTTGTAATGCACAAGTCACAACTATTCAAGATCATAACATACAAAGCCGGCTTGAACAATTGGACATAATCAAGTACAGATATATTCAAGCATACTGAATTGTGCAACTCTTAGAATTCCAATAAAGGCAAGCAAGTATTTACGACGAGAGCAAATTAGTAGCAGCTAGTTATCAGCTCAACATTTATGTATTGCTTCTGTTTCACTACCATGAAAACAACTGGAATAAATAAATATAAAGGCAGAAGTGCCTCAGTTAGCATCAAGTTCTCGCCAATGGCAGCATCGACGCATGTATCATTTAAGGCAATTTCATCAGAAATAGATATAGTAAAAATAACATTACAAATTTTAGAAATAAACTTTAAGAACCACAATCAAGAGTTAACTTGGCATGCACAAATTCTGTACTTTTTTACTCCAGTTACACATTGTACAAGGCAACGCATTTATAACTCAAAACACAAGAACTGAAGGTAGCCAAAGATTCACCAGTACATAGTGGCTGAATATTTGGTCGTGTAGACAAGATGAGTGGGCATAAACTAGATCATTTAAAACTAAAGGTAGCCGAAGTTTCACCAGCACATAGTGTTTCAATTTTAACATCGACTAGTCCTAGTTTTAACTGTCAACAAAACTTTGGTGCTCAGCAAAATTACGAATAGAAGCAAGTGAAATAAATGCATAAGCAGGTTCACCCCTTAAAGGATTTGGTGTCTATTTATTTATCTACACGTCCTGATTATTCAATATATGAACATGGCTACTTTAGTTTCCCGCTCATTTATGTAGTACTGTACACCTCAGTACTATTTTAGTATGGAGGAACATTTTACATGCAAAATAGTGGATTTATCATGCTAGTTCAGGTTCAAATTTATGCTAATTAGCTATTATTAAACTGCCAATATGCACAGAGGCCATAGTAAAACACTGAACTAAATCGTTTCTTTGCCACATTTAGATATTTAGTTCATCACATGTGAGTCGCTCAAATCATTTGCTCTACTGAAGAAATTGAACTGCTTTACCTGCTCATGTTTTGCACAGATCTAGAAAGGGTATGCTAATTTCACACAATAATGCTGCTATGCTTTCTATGGAAGCACAATAATGCTGCTATGCTTTCTATAGAAGCACCGTACCAGTACATAACTTGGTAAAGCTGGTATATAGTCATGTAATGTTTAGTTATGTTAAACCAAACCCGAGTAGTTACTGGTACCGACTTGAGTAAGTACCACCTCCTCGGGACTTTAGTTATATGGCTAAAGTAGTTCTTGAACTTTAGTTACATGGCTAAATGAATTCACTAGAACTTTAGTTATATTAAGACAGGACTAGAGTTAGTATGTGTAGGGCAACCAAGCTAATTCATTCATAGCCTGTCAACATAAGCAGAAACTAAATCCATCATGTCATCAGTTCAGCACACACTCAAACAAGGGTAACTAGCCATCACAATCTGTTAGAACGAACTAAAATCAGTGAGAAACAAAACAAAGATGCCTCGCAGCAAAGAAATATTTGTTCATAGGGTGCTATTGACTACCTCAACAAATCCAAAGATCAAGCTAGGATGATGCAGCAAGTCGCTAATATCATGGATCCTTATTACCACGCGGCAAAAATATGTCTACAACCTCAAGCTAGAAACAGATCGGCACCAAAAAGACTCGATAGCTAAACGTGCCATTCATTCAGATCAAGATCGGAGAGCCATATCATACATGCGGAAGGGCTTCTCGCCCTCGTCGCCCACCGTCTCCTGTGCGGGGGCGAGGCAGGCGACCGGCGGGGACGAGCGGCCGCGCCCGGGTGGGGGAGCACGAGGAGGAGGAGAGGAGGGGGTCGTCGGCGACGGAGTTGGACGCGGCGGCGCTTCGCCGGAGTGGGGCCGAAAACACGCTAGGGGCCACAGTTTCGAGTGCGGTCAGTCTCTATAGCACCGGAGTGAAGTGGCGAACTCGATGGAGGAGTCGTAGTTGACCTAAGCGCAGCGGGGGAGGCTGGCGACGGCGAGTGGCAAAGAAACTTACCTTTTGTGTCCAGGACGTAATTGGTTGATCCAGCGCAGGCGGCAGGATTTCGCCGGGCGCCGGAGAAGCCCACTGGAACGAAGTGAACTCCATTCCTTCGGCCCGTGCTCCCGCACGTGGCGAAGGAGGACCTGGTCCTCCTCCGCCGACCATGGGCCTTTCTTCACCGCCGGATCCTGCTCGTTACCGCGCTCCATCGTCACCTTCCTCTCTCTCGTTCTAGCTCCTCCCTCGCCGTGCTCTCAGCTCTACCTCTCTCTCGCTCTAGCTCCTCCCTCTGTGCTTTCTCCTTCCGTTCGGTCCCGACAGGGTGAAACCGAAAACCATTCGGTGCAACAAAAGTAAGTTAACTGCTCCAGAATTTCACTTGAATAATATTGTTTCTGAATTTCCAGCGGACGCTCGAAATAGCTTATGACCACGTGATGGAGCGTCTGCAGCTCTCTCTTGCTCTAGCTCCTCCCTCCGTGCTCAGCGGCGGAGCTACAGGGGGGCTAGGGGGGCTCTAGCCCCCCTACACATTTGTGCTCCATGGAAGCTCTATGGAAGGGAAGAAGAAAAAATAAAGAGAGAGGAAGAGAAATGAGAGAGGGAGAGGAGGAGGAGGAGGAGGAGGAGGAGAAGTAAGAGAGGATGAGCCCCCAAGGAGGGGATCTTGGCTTCGCCACTGTCCGTGCTCTCTCCTTCCGTTCGGTCCCGACAAGGTGAAACCAGAAACCATTCGGTGCAACAAAAGTAAGTTAACTACTCCGGAATTTCGCTTGAATAATATTGTTTCTGAATTTCCAGCGGGCGCTCGAAATAGCTTGTGACCACATGATGGAGCGTCTACCCATCAGTCAATTTTCTTAATTTTACCGTAGTACCATTTGTTTGATTTACTGTGAAATCCTGTTGATTATACTTCTAAACATGGATTAACCCAAACTTAAATTCAAATGACGGTTTAGAAGGTAGTAAGCTCAAGTTTTCAAGTAAAGGCAAAATTTGGAGAAATTCAAATTTGAAATATAAACTTGGAATAAATTTGGCAAAAATATGGAAAGTTAAGCAAAAATGTGCCAAATTCAAAGGACATCCTAATTTAAGGGTATAGAAAGGTTTTTGGACCATAAAAGTATGGTCAAGTTCAAAATTGGAAAGCATTTGATTAAAAATTTGGGACATTAAGTTTTTGAGAAAATAATGATTTTATACCATTTTGGAGTTAAAATTTGGAGAGATTTTTGTAAATAAAGTATGGTCAAGAAATGGCAAAAATGGGAACTAGAAACTTTGAACTACAATATGGATTATTTCATGATCAAGGAAAGAGTTGTTTACTAATTTAATTGGAGGGCTAAAGATTGAATGGTGGAGTAGTTTTAGTCAGTTCAGTTGCTGACAAAACTAAAACAAAGTTCAGTAAAAAGGGCACAAGTTTATAGCTCAATAATTTCTCATACACTGAGATTTTGACCCAACATGTTACATAAGAATTGAAGCTGGGTGTATAGGCTACAACTTTGATGTTTGAAGGTGGAACACTTGTTACATGAAATATTGATCTTTGGATCGAAATTCAGAGCAAGAAAAGAAGAAGAAAGCAAGAACAAGAAGAGAGAAGCAGAGCAGGCACGGCAGCATGCCGCGATATTGCACCGCTTGACCCGCGGTGATTTTCAACATGACCACGCGGGCAGTGAACGAGATCAACACGATGAAAATGTTGAATAAATACCGAGCGGCAAATTTCCCTTCATCGTCGCCTTCGCGCCCATCTTTCCACCGCCGTCTCTGCCTGCTCAAATTCACCGTCGTCGATCCAACTCAGTACAATTCCTTTCACCCGCAGTACCAAGACCACCCCAGAATCTTCCCCGACCTGCTCAAGTTCAACCTCAGGCGCCACCGGCACCGCACGCTGTCGTCATCGACCTCCAGCCGCCGCCAACCATCTCGAGGTAAGCACGCCGAGGGGAACTAGGTTAGAGCGCTGTAGGGGCAAGAGTGAGCTTGTGGCTGGGATCTCTAGGTCCTAGAAATTCTCACCGAAGTGTATGTGGCCCGAGATCAAGCGTCGTCAAGCCGGAACGCCGGCGCCGCCGTGGAGCGCGGCTGCGCCATGACCGGCGCCGAGGGGTGCTATGCTCCGACCTTGGCAGGCCATTGTTAAGGAGAGCGCCGTATAGAGGATCACCTAGTGGTTCTTTTGAGCTACCCACCGTCGCCTATCTTGTCGTCGTTGCGCCGGCAACGGGTCCGTCGTGAGCGCCGCCGCTGTGCAGAGCTGCGCCACGGCCGTCGCCGAGGGGAAACAGGATGCAGCCTCTTTATTCATGTTGCCGCTAGCCCAAAGAATATAGGAAGTCGTCTCGAAGCTTTTTCGCCGCTCGTGGTCGCCGGACTCGCCGCCGTTTAACCGGCCGATGAGCCGGAGAGGAGCGTCGCCGCCGCCGTCGTTGTGTTCCACTGTCCCGTCACCAAAGCTAAGGGTTTCACCCATGGATGGACTTTTCATGATGATCTGGTGCCGTTGGGAATGATCTAGTCGCCGGAGACTTCACCGCCGGCGAGACCGATCCAGTCCGCCGCCGCCGGCCATGGTTTAAAGCCGGGAGGGGCCTATTTGCTAAGGTTTAGATTTTACAGGGGGTTATCAGCGAATTTGTTAAGTAGCGCGTGGAAGGACATGTTTGCTTAGGTTCAATCTTTCCAGGGGGCTATTTGCAAAGAGCTTTTGTTTAGTTATTTTCTTTTTGTTTTAAAAAGCTATAATTTGTTTTAAATACTATAATTTGTATAAGTGTCCAAAATTAGTGAAACTAATTTTGTTAGCTTTGTTAAATTTTTATATATACTTTAAAAATGATAAACTTTATAAAATCTTAAATAAAAATTAAAGTTATTAAAAATGTTTTCTTTAAAGCTTTGAAATAAATTAATAGAGTTCCTAAATAAATAAAAATATGTTAAAGTCTTTTATAATTAAAATAATTATAATAATTAAGAAAATATTATTTCTAGTATAAAAATAATTTGAGTAACTCTTTTATAAGTTTAAAAATGCTTTTAATTGATTCCAAATATAGGAAAAATACTAATTTAAATGGGTCTTTTTAATGTTGGCTTGCAACTTTATCATGAAGAAAAGTTGTATAGCTATAGCTAGCTTTTCTAAAACTTGCATATTCCAACTGAAAGCTTGCTAATCTCGAATGATCAAAATTACTAAACCATGTCAGATATTATTTCATTGTTTTCACATTTTTTTCTAATTAACAAATACTCAAAACTAAGGTTTAAATCATTTTCCATATGTAGCATAATTGTCATGAAATCGTACCATCTCAATCAACCACCACATTGCTTCATAGTTTATAAAAAAACTCTCTTAAATCTCACAGCAGCAACATGCGGGGAATCACCTAGTTTACTTAGTTTATGCAAAATTCTTGATTTTTTGCGTGGTTAAACTAAAGTATTTGCATGTTCAAGATTACTTGGAACATGATTTTTTTCAGAAAAAGATAATGATTATTAAAAAGACTGTTGTTTAGTTTTGATATTTTTTTTGTCAGAAAGACGAATTGCCATCAAATAACATGTAGCATACAAATGAAAAGGGCCATTTACAAAGACCAGCATAGAGTGCAAAAGCGCAAAAGATCACCTTCGTGGCTCAACCAAATCAGAAGAGTCCTTTGCCACAGAAGAATGGAAGCAAAGATATGTCACTAGATTAATACCTCAAAATACTTTAGACTATACTAATTTGGTAATATTGACTATATATTATATAAATTAAAAAGTCAAAATATTCTCACCAAGGCTTTTCAAAATCAAAACATAGATTTTAAAAAATGAACCAAAATAAAGTGCATTTGCTTAACCCATAAACATTACCACACTTCAAGTCTTTAATGCAAATTTGACTTAGTCGAGCAAGAGTTTGGTTGACTGACACATCTTAGTTGTGCCAAATACTTATAAAGCTATGTCCAAGCACAATATATACACTAATGTTCTTGTGTGCAAGATATAGCTCCTAGGATGCGGGGTTGTGGCAAGCTTTTTTCGCACAAGTAGGCAGGTTAGTGTAGCTATTATACAAGATCACTTCATGAAAGAGAAATGGATAGAGTATCTGTGTCGATGCAACTAGCTGGTGTTTTGATCCAAATACAATCTTTATCATGTATTAATGCATCTAATTAAACAAGTTATCTGAAATTTGAACCGTGGATCTTATATATATACTATCAAAAATACCAGCATGTCAATTATTATCAGATATTTTTGCTACTATCAACATTATACAAACTTTAATATTTGATCTTAGCGAGGATGCGCCATCAGAGCGTTGGTAACTTTCCAAGGGCTGCCAAGCCCAAGTGATAGATAGCGCATAGCTTAGCATAGCTTGCCAAAGTTTATTAATATTGTCAGAATACATTGGGGTGTATTGTATGATATGGCTAACTATCGTTATTGCACTAATTTGCTCATATGCCAAGCGTGTAATTCATACATGTCAGGTGGATTCTCTCCTCCGCTCCGGCCTCCGCCTGGGAATCGCGGCTCGGTTCTCCCCGGCCGCCGCTGCAAGGCACCTGAGATTCGCGCCGCGGGTCGAGCCTTCCTAGACTTTGCCTTACGATAACAAAAGGCAATTTTGCTGTCATCTTCGGCTACTTCGTGGATCCAGTCGCAGCCTCCCTTTTTTGTCAAGGAAAATGAAAATATATACCTCCCTCCTTGATCAGTCGATGAGAAATACGCCACAGAGATGACATCAGAATCATAAAACAGCTTGTAAATAGTAGTATTCATCTAACAAACTGTCCACATGGACTGCTGCTTGCCATCTAAACTAATTCACTATTCTGATGATCCTAAGGCTTCAAATTGATGCAAATTGCTAGGACATATTGACCTATTTCGTTTGTCATATGCACTAAAATGTATAGTTGTTTCTGTTTGGTTGGAACTTTCTACACAACTATACATGAAATTAATAGTTGCCGGTATTAATATCGGTAATGCTTCCGTGAGGACGTCTGATATATCGGACGCCTCCGTCGCACCACTCCGCTTTCACCTCCTATTCCAATTTTCTTATTCACGGGCCGCCGTCGCGGTCTCCAGATTTTCCATGCCCTCTGTTCGTCCATGCATCGCTACAGCTCTCCATCCTCGGCATCTCCTGTTCCTCCATGCTTCGCCGCCGCCTCCCCGCCCCCACTCTCTGCCGCTGCCTTCCCATCCTTGCCCTTCTAATCGAGCGTCGCCGCCGCCTCTCATCTCTGCTCCTCCTGCGCGCTACTGCCGCCTTCCGATTTCCGCTCCTCCACGTGCCGCTGTTGTCTTCCTTCATACTCCACCGCTGCCGTCGCCTCCCCATGCGCTGCCTGCTTATAAGGTAGGAGAGTCATGGATTTTGAATGTTGCAGCAAGTGATTTATGATGTTGTAACTCAGTTTTCTTATGTTGCATTACGGATGTTGTATATGTTTCATAAATTATATTTGATGTTGCAATCGTGATTTTTGTGATGTTGCAATTATGATTTCGTGATGTTGCATGAAGTATTCTCAGATGTTTCAATATTTGGATTTCAATGTCCTAGTTCTCCCTAGAGAAAAAAATATTCCATTGGACGTCCGGGGGCGCTGGTAGGACCAATATTAAATAACCATATCCTTGCTTAGCAAACTATGCTACATCATGATGGAAGGCAACGAGACAAATCAGATTGGTTGACAATATGCATGTGCGAGACGGAGATGTTTCCACTCGAGTTGCATAAGCACTGCAGAACACCTTGAGTGCTCGATGAAGATGTACCCGTTTTCAAGGTTCTCGGAGGTGAGCGTGGCGACACCGGCGGCAGGCCCATCTGCCGAGTGCCGACCAACGCGCGCGCCTTGAAGTGGAGCGCGACGACGACAGCGAGGAGGAGGCCGGTGGTGTGGAGACGTCCTGCGGGGCGAGATGATCCGGGAAGATCCAGCTGCGCTTGCTGCAGCCTTCGCAGTTCGCAAGCTATGGTGGTGTTTAGATGGAGAATTGGGAGGGTGAATTTGAGAGTATGATGTCACTTCGTAATCATTGCGTCACTGTAGCATTTTCGTTTGTATGTGTAAAAAATTGTCCAAAAATTGATTAATTAGGCTCAAGATGTTCGTCTCGCAGAGTACAACAAAACTGTACAATTAGTTTTTAATTTCATCTACATTTAGTACTCCATGCATGTTATGACATTTTGATGTGATGGGGAATTTTCTTTTTATATAATGTATTTAGGAGTTGCTTTTTTGCAATTTTTGGGAACTAAAAGCGGCCTGTATGCTGCAGCCTGCAGCCTTGGCAGTTAGGCAGTCAGCTGATTGACTCCATCTCCTGCATCTCCCCTCTTTCCCCGTGTTTGTTTCCTTGCAGCACACGTAATGGCCCTGCACTGCAACACCTTCAGGGAGAAAGGCTACGCTGCGATTTGCCACAAATATGTGGCTTCCCCTTTTCGATCATCTCTTTGAATTACTGAAACGCCGTGCTCTTATCTTTTACCGGTCAAAAGACTGGCATGACTGCTCCCACAGGCCACAGCAGCAGTACGTGGCCATGCCCGATTTCGGGCTTCAAGAAGACGGACGTGAACATGATCGTTGATTTTGTTGTTCCGTGATACGCTAAGATCTGTTCTTGTAGCCCTTCGTTTGCACGTATTTCTGGGACGATCATTTGCCTTGCCAAAAAAAATCGTTCTTCTGAACAAAAATACAAAGTGATCAAGCAGACCACCTTTTGTTATCTTTTGATGAGGGAAAGCAGACCACCTTTTCGCCTAGCAGTTCTTGTTTTGTTCTAGTGTCTATAAAACAGTTCACCTTTTCGCTTTACTGCAGCGTGCCGGGGAAGGGCCGAACACTACTACAGAACTCAATATCACAAACGGTCTATCACAAACGGTTCTAGGAAACCGTTTGTGATGCCCTCATCACAAACGGTTCCAACGGCTACCTGTCCAGCCAGCCTTGGAACCGTTTGTGATGGACAATCATCACAACGGTTTGTAACACGAACCGTTTGTGATGGACTAGCATCACAAACGGTTTGTATTTGGAACCGTTTGTGATGGCTCGTATAGTACAAAACCCCACTTTCCCCTCCCACTGTTCTTCTCCAACCCGACGCCCACCATTT
>OAMR01000228.1:516385-526649 GCA_900205405.1 Echinochloa crus-galli
TTTAGATAATAATTCACAAAATCGGATAGATCATTAGATAAAGTACCTGAGGATTGCATCTCTTTCAATGTGTCGATGGTGGACGGCGGCATCCACTCTTTTACTCGAATAATACCTTTTTCTGTCTTGCTGAAACAGGATAGGAACAATCTTTCATCTGCCAATCGACACTCTCGTGTGTACTCCATAAAGAGCTCATTACTAAGTCTTGATAGATCAATGCTAGGGCTAGACGGATCAGCCATGGCCAGATTCTCTTCCCCAGCGGAGTCGCCAAAATATGTTGACGTCAATTTCGGGCCAATACACGAATCGCACTTGAACGTGCGGTGCACGGAGGGGCTCCTTGCTGCTCCTCCACGCAGGTCGGTCAGACCGGTATGATAGCCGGTCAGACCGGTCTCGTCGGCTGTGCCCGGCGAGAGACCAACGAACGCCCGCCCGGGAGGGACCCCGTCGGGGCAGGCGCACCTTTGTTTGCCCTAAGCTCGGTAGGCCAGCTAGGGCGCCTCCTCATGCCATGGAGACAGAAGAAGGACAGCACATAGGGTATATCTTTGAGCTCTATATGTGCCTGTGATGTGTATATGTGCTGTATATGTGATTGTGATGTGTATATGGGCTGTATACGTGCTGTATATAAAAATAAAAAAATGAAAATTACAAACGGTTGATGCCACAAGCCGTTTGTGATGCTGCAGACATCACAAACGGCTTGTGGCATTACCGTTTGTGATGCTGCAGACATCACAAACGGCTTGTGGCATTACCGTTTGTGATGCTGCAGACATCACAAACGGCTTGTGGCATTACCGTTTGTGATGCTGCAGACATCACAAACGGCTTGTGGCATTACCGTTTGTGATGCTGCAGACATCACAAACGGCTTGTGGCATTACCGTTTGTGATGCTGCAGACATCACAAACGGCTTGTGGCATTACCGTTTGTGATGCTGCAGACATCACAAACGGCTTGTGGCATTACCGTTTGTGATGCTGCAGACATCACAAACGGCTTGTGGCATTACCGTTTGTGATGCTGCAGACATCACAAACGGTTCGTGGCCACAACCGTTTGTGATATCCTCAGCATCACAAACCAACCGTTTGTGATGCTCGGGACATCACAAACGGTTTCGGCCATGAACCGTTTGTGATGCTGAGCATCACAAACGGGTCCAGGAACCGTTTGTGATGCCCCGAACATCACAAACGGCATATACAAACGATTCTGAGAACCGTTTGTGATAGCCGTTCCCAACCGTTTGTGATCCAGGGTGCTGGAGTAGTGGAAGGGGCACGGGAAGGCGCCGTTCCTGCTGGCCGGGAAAGACGGCATGGCCGCGGCGAACAAGGTCGGTGCCCTGGAGCTGGAGATCCAGGTCAGGCTATTCCAGGACGGCGACGCCGGCTCCGGCAGGGGCAGACCGAGTTGGATGTGGTGCAAGGCGAGGCTGGGCGGAGCGCAGCCGCCTGAGGCCATGTGCACCGTGTTTGCTTTGCAGAATTTTTTTGACTTCGGTGCACAAAGTGTAGTAGATCAATGGAGAGCTTTAGTTTCAAATTCTAGATTTCACATGTTCATGTTCTCATAGTATAAGCTACACTGCGTGTTCTCCTGTCCTTTTGTTGCGAGGTGAATATGTAGACATGTAGTTGCAGCTTGGAAGAATATGTAGACAAATAGTTAAAGCAAGAAATACATTTTTTTTGAGAATTAAAGCAAGAAATACATACATTAAAGAGGGTGCTACGGCGATTACAAGGCCCACGGCCCAATACTTCTACCGGTCCAACACTCGTCATTTGAAGGAAAAAGTCCATTCGTGGCCCCTCAACCATTGCACTTGTCCGATTTTCATCCTTAACTAGAAACCTGGAGCGCGCGGCGTTGCCGCGCTATCTTTGTCCTTGCCAGCGGTGATTATGGGTGAGAGTATGCAGCTTTAGCAAATTGACCGATAAACCAGTATATACATCAATGAATACAACCATCTTCGTCATCCCAGTTTGGTCACCTCTGTGCTAGCGGTAAATATTACAGAGCCTTAATCTATACAATATCTAAATCTTACGGCAAACATTGAAGATCAAATGAGGAACTACAGATTACTTGCTGAATCTCATCTCGATCACGCGATTGCTTTTCAAGTTGTTAATCCAAAAGAATACCAGATAGCAAATGAATGTTTGTAGTACAGTTTTCAAATATTCTGTATTAGGCTGCATCTCAGATGTTGATATGCCTAGATGTTTATTGTGAGATTAACCAGCTGCTCATCAAGCTAAAGACTTAGATGCTTAGTACTTTTAGACTGAAGTTTGCACTTTAGAGCTGATTACCATCTTTTAAAAAGCAAACTCTTCCTAAAGTTGCAATAGTTTGACTAATATTCTACTGTCATACCTCACAAATATGAATCAGACCTTTCCTAGCAATATACAAGACAATTAGAAAATAATAATCATTGAGGCATAGACCATGCTGACTTATTGGATATAGAAATTGCAGCGAATGAAAGTTGCAATGCCCAAAAAATCGACCATGCCAAATAAAACCAACTGAGAGAATATTTCTGGTCCGTGCGCATCCAAGAAATACCTTATGCACTTTATGATCCATTGTGATCTCAAGAACCTGAAACTCCGAAAGCTAGCTCTCCTTTTTCTATCCAGGATGAGAATAACAGGGGCTCTCCACAGTCATAGTGCAGCAGACAGGAAGATGTATTAAGTTATCCCAAACTCATGCCAGGAATCTTAGTCGTGCTCCTACGAGCAGAGAAAGATTAGCATAAACATCTTTGTATGGAACGAGCAATGTACATGAGGTTGTGAATGCTAGAATATATAATCAGCCGCAGTACTTGCAGCAGGAGTCAATACATTTTTTATCTACATATATAACAGTAAAAAGATGCATTTGCCAAGGGATTTTTCCTTTGTCACCTGCGATAGAATTATGTTTCCTCTGTGAAAATGAAATTATAGGGTAAACATGAATATAAGAAATATATTATAACATTGCAGATTTGCAGATAATAATGCGTTGTATGCAGAAAGTTCAATTCAATTTTATATATGCAAATGCGCACCTCACATCCATTCAGTACTTGTGGTTTAACAACACAACTCTTGAATGGGTTACATAATGAGATCTTTAGTCAAATAGGTAAATAATGTGATGCAGTTGTCTTTGAAAAATAAACGATGGATGAGAAACAATTCAAATCAGAGATTCTTTTTACAGACTAACACTATAGGACTATGTCTAGGAATTTGTCAAGCATAGCAGTGGCACAAGCGTTTATTAATTATTAATCTTAGAGCATTCTCATTATTTAGTTTCTAAAAGGAAATGACATGACTATTGTCATGTATCATGCAAAGTTAGACGCTTGGTATGAGCGCATGGCATCATGGCCAATGTTGTTGTTCAACCAGTAGCAACTCCACAAAATAGTGCACAGCTTGTGTGGGCCGAACTACAAACTATCCAACAAGTCAACAACGCAACATAAACAACAGTCTTCGATTAATCTGATAGCAAACGTAATGATATTCATACCAATTTTGTGATGCTTCCAGGGAAGAGAAGTGTACCTGTGGGAGTGGCATTCCATCGAACACCGTGGGGACATCCGAGGAGCGGCTGTACGAGCAAGAGGTCCTCCTGACGCTGACCATCCGAGATATGCACGGAGATAGAGTGACCACGGAGGAAGTCGCGGTGGCGGTCTTGGGGTGGGCAGGCAGTGGGGAACTCATCCCTTGCGGTCTCCTGATCCTCCTGCAGCCGTGGCGCTGCTAACGGTATGGACCGAAGGAGGTGCCCGGCCGTGTGCAGCTTGGGCCTTGGGCTACGGAGATGACGACGTGCGGATCTCTGCTGCCGTGACCCCTTCGCATCTCATAGGCGCCGCGCTGTCCGGAGCTTGGCGGTGGTTGAGGAGTCGGGGCTGGCTCGGCTGTGAGGTAAGTAAGCGCTGCAGCGCACAACGCAGCGGTGGGGAGCGAGCGCGGTGAAGACAGAGGTGTTGCGCGGGCTGCCGCTTCACTTATGTCGCACACCATCACATTTCCTCCTCTCCCTCGTGACCGCGCAGAGACTGCTATCCCCCACCGGCATGCCCAAGCGAGGTCACGGCTGAGGAACGCTGCCGCGGCCGGTGAGCTAGCTTCGACGAGCATGTTTCCTCGAGCCCAAGCTACCGAAGCACGGAAGCAGGTGGAGCAACCGGCGGCAGGTGGGCAGGTGGGCACCCGCATCCATTCTCGTTCAGTTTCTGCTCAAGGCGAGGTTGGGCCATCCAGGCCCGGCCCTGGGGGGTCGGGCTGTGCGGCCGCACTGGGCCCCCAACAGCAAGGGCCCCCAACCATGTATATACTGTGTATATAGATTAGGCAGCAAGCTGTTGTTAGTTTGTACGGAGCACGGAGCAATCAATTTATGTTGTTCAGTTGGGCCAGCCAGCTAGGCCCAAAGAAAAAACAATGCCGTAGTGAATTAGTATAAAAAAATGCCGCACAGAAATACTCTAACCCGATAATTTTCTAGTTTTCCTGAGTTGATTCAATATGACAATACCTCTAGTGTAGATAAAAAAAATTTGTTATTGAAATAACTTGTTATTAATATTACTTTTATTAAATTTTTAAAACATTATTACAACTAATGTTATTATTAAAGAGCCCACTTTTTAGTTTCGCCCCGGGCCACCAAAATCTCAGGACCGGGCCTGGGGCCATCGTGCAGGGCTCGCCGCGCGTGGCTGCACAGGAGGGGCAGAGCGCGCGTTGCCTTCGCTTCCAGCACGCTCGCCACAGCATTGCCGCCGCGCGTCGCCGAAGTCGCCACACTCGTCTCCGCGGCCGCGGTTGCAAGGATGGAGTCGACCCCATCTTTTACCGTTTTGTGTTGGAACGGTGCAAGAGGTTTCTGGAGAACCCAGCGACGTCGCGCAAAATCCAGAAGAAGCCCTGCCGTTCCTATAAGATCGGACGGCTGATAATCCACATCTTATCTTACTATTACTAATTGGAGGCTCCTTTTGGAGCCCCCGTTAATTCTCACGAGACGCGCTAGAAAAAAGATAAATTCTAAAAATTCTTAAAAAACAGAAACATCTAGCCGTTAATTTGGTATATTGTAATAATTTTTAATAATCATAGCCATAGATCTATTTTATTTTCTAAAAAAATACCCACCTATACTATTATAAAAAACATCATAAAATAACCTCCAACCGTTGTTTTAAAATTACCCACCTCTGCCACTATAACCGTATTCGACGTAAATATTACTTCTCGGTTAATTACTATTATTAATTGGAAAACATGTGACCTTCACGTATTGCATTTAACCAATCCTCCTTTGACCCCCTACGGCCTACGCTTTAGCCTTCCTGAACCTGTTCAAAACCCTAGACGTCAAAGGCTTGCATCAACAAGCAGTCACGGGACTCCTTTTAATAAAGGGTTTTTTCGATTCATGCCATTGCAATTTTCACTTTTTGTACATATGCCATTACAATTCACCTATTCTGAAGAGTGCCATTACAAATTTTAGTATCTTTGAAATATGTCATGCTATACGTATTGAGAGGTTTTGGGCCCAGCTGCAGCGTACGAGATACACAAGTATTTTTATATGGACGATATTGCCCTCGATTACTCTTCTCACTCTACCCACTGGCGCATGAGCCCCACTCGTCATCCCCTTCCTCCCCTCCCCTTCTCCTCTGTTCCTCGTTCCCGGCGGCCACGCCGTCGCCTCTGACGCGCCGGAGCTCTGGCCAGGCCTCTCCCGACTCCAGCAATGGCCTACGGCTGCTCGTACCTCGCCACCGGACCCTCCCCTCCCCCGGCCCTTTCCACCGCGGCCGCTCAACACCCCCATCCAGATCCCATGCGGCCAAGCATGCTTCCCTGGCCCGACGGCGTAGGGCGGCGCGACGCACGGAGAGGGCGGCGGCGCATGGAGAGGGCAGCGGCTCACGGTGAGGGCATCGGCTCGCGGCGGCGCGGGCGTCAAGGGCCACGGCCTGTCTCAAGAGGGTGGCGCGGGCGGCAGGCTCACGGCAGCGTCTGGGCAGGGTGGCCGCCTCGCGGCGCGCGGCGAGGGCAGGGGAGCGTGGGTGGGCCATGCACGGCGGTGGCGTGGCGCCGATGCACTGGTCGAGAGGCGGCGGAGGCCTGCGGCGTCGGACGGCGGCAACAGCAGCCGAAGCCGGTCCTCACCGGCGAACTTGCACATGAAGCTCCAACTCCTCCCCGCCGTCGAGATGGAGAAGATGGAGCACATGCAGACGGATGGAGAAGATGATGAAGCAGATAGGTGGGGCCCACACGTCAGTGAGAGGGGAGAGGAGAGAAGTAGCAGGGGTATTTTGGACCATACCAAAATACGATGTATTGAGGTGGGCCTAAGAGAATCAAAGACGGATCCAGGAGAATCAAAGACGTATATAATGGCATGGTTCTATGTTTGTAAGAATTGTAATGGCATATGTCCAAAGCGCGAATATTGCAGTGGCATGAATCAAAAAAAAAAACCCTTTAATAAATGGTGACTACGCAGCGGCAGCCCGCGGCATTGCCACAAGCTGAGGTCCTAGCACGGGTTGTGGAAGGGGAACCGCGAGTGACACACTATGGCCCGTTGCGTGCGTCATCAAAGGGATGACGAGATCGAGGTGTTTCAAGGGCAACAGACAACGTGGTAGGAAACATTGATCCTAGAGGATGATGCAGCAGACAACAATGCTCTAGATAGGTTGGCCATACGGCAGGAAGGGAGCAGGATCCTTGACATGTACTTGCTTCTTGATCGATTCCATTGTCTTTCCATGTCTTTCAATTCTGATACATTTACCATGTTGGGCAGAGACTCGAGGCTGGGATGATGATGATCGTTTGACTGCCTTCATCACATCTTTTGAAGCAGCAACATCTGGTGCTGAATCCACTGAACATACGCAAGCAAAGGTCACTAACCTTTGCATAACTCTTACGGTGGCAAGAATACTACGATATAATGGTTATACCAGTGCAGTTTTTTTTTCGTTCCAATGCTCCAATCCACTGCCCTTGACTAGATTGTTGTTACCCTTTATCCAGATAAAATTATTTTGGTTGCTTAAGCATTTGATGTTGATGGACATATATGATGCTGCCGTGTCTGCTACCAGATTGATGAACTCGCCTGATTTTAGGAGTATGATGATCAGTTGACGGCCATGCAATGAGTACCAGCAGTTCGCCAGACACAGCAAAGATCCTACCGTCTGTGTGTTAGTGTGTATGCAACTCCATAAACATTCTAGCCTCTTCTCTATTTCTGTTTGTATTTAAATTGCATGGGGGGCAGCCAATGTACTGATCAGACGTACTTGGCAAAATAAGGCACTGAACTGTAAATAAATAAGCATTATACATCAAGAATGGCTTAAGAGGTATGTGTATAATGGCTACGTCTTGAGAGGCTCAAGAATGGCTAAGAAGCATGTGTATAATGGCTAACTTAAATAATACTACCTCCATATGAAAATATTTATTCATGTTGATTTTTTTACCATAGTGTTTTACTATTCATCTTATTTAGAAAATAAAAAAGAAAAAGGTCTATTTTAGTACCCTTATCTATTCACTTTGTACACTTAACCTCTCAGCAAAATTTAGACTCAATTTACTCCCCTCAAACTATTCCAGTTGGTCCAATGCACTCCCTAAAAAGATTTAGTTTTTGTTTCTTAATCAAATTTTGTGAAGAGATATAGAACATGATTTCTTATGCTTATTTGAGAAAACAAGATTTCTTATGTTATAAAAATATATTAATATGTTTTTCAAGGTTATTTTCATAGGGTAGAAACATTTAACATCAAATTTATTATAGAGATACAAAATTGCACACAAACTAATCATGAACGATTCATAATTTGTTTTTCTAATATAGGGCATGATTTGGTAAGTTATCTCTCAAAAATTGAACTGAAAACTTAAATTCTACACCGAGAAATAAAAAAAGATAAATCCCATTAGAAGGTAGATTGAACCAACTTAAATAATTCGGAAGAGTATAAATGAGTGGTTAATTGAAGAAATCAGATAGATGAGTTAGCAAAATGACTTTTTCTTCAAAAAAAAATAATGCAAATATTATCTATTGTATTTGTGGCTTACTGTATCATGAAATGTGCTTTAAGCATAATTCACCATTTCATATATTTATAATAGACTTTTGAATAAAATGAATGGTCAAACGTTGCGAGGAAAAATCAACAATGACAAACGTGCATAGACCCCAATACCATGGTGTTTACTTAAAAAATGTACAGAAGTTATGTTTGCAATTTTTCAGACAACATTTTCTTTCCATAAACATACATAACATAGGAGTACCTCAAATACATGCAATAGCTTGGCGCAAGTGTTGTTGCACGTACAAATCAAATGGTTGTAGTTGTAAAAATAAGGAAAAAGTCCAAATTACTCCCCTCAAGTATAGCCAAAGTTTGGATAACCCCCTAAAGTAATTCTTGGTTCAGTTTACCCCCTAAAATTGTGTTAAGGGGTAAGTTGGACCAAATAACATAATTTAGGGGGTAAATTAAACCAAAACATAGTTTAGGGGGTTATCCGGACTTTCGCTATACTTGAGGGGAGTAATTTAGACTTTTTCCTAAAAATAAGATACTTGCTTGAAGTGTTATCCTTTTAATGCTATATCATGAATTTTGAGGTTATTAAATCATAGAAGTTTCCACCTCCTCAACCACCTACATTTATTGCTGTAATGTTAAAAAAATATAAATATGGATAAACAATAAGTATAGTATTTGCTAATTAAAGTGTTTTAAATTAATTTATAAAACTTATGTCTCATAAAATTAGTAGCCCGTGCGGAGTGGACTAGTGACCTACAAATGGATGGCTGCCAACGTCATGGTGACGTGGATCCATGCCGTAAGTTTTTTTCTGCCTCGTTTCGTCCTTTAGAGATTTATAAAACCAGATATCCCGTGCCCTAAACTGTTCAAAACCGTACAAATCACATCCTCCACTGGTTTTGACGGTCGTTGTTGCGATGACGTGGCAGTGGGGCGGATCGCCAGTTCCAATAGACTTATGGAACGTTCCGTCCGCGTGCCAGCCAAAATGATTAATTGAATTCCAATTAATCGGGTCTGGACACGAGATGTGAGGACTAGTGGTGGAAAAAATAGTGGTCTACTTTATTATTTATATAATACATAATGTGACTTGTATCCACGTGTACCCAGTAAAATGGTAATATAGAAAAGTCAATGCAGCATTTGAAACGTGAATAAATCAAATTTAGTTTATAATAATATGGAACCGCAGTAAAAGAGATGGTCGAAATTAATAACCCAATAATCACACTACTGGCCGAACAAATTCACCGAGAACCAATTCTGCAAACCCAGCACCGTGCATGGGGTCACGTTCGGCGGCTGCCTTCCATCAGTCCTCAGACCGCACCATATCCACATTGGCCTCTCCGACCCGTCATCGTGGCGGAACAGCTTCACCTCGACGTCGAGCTGCGTGGCGCCGAGACGCCGCTCCAGAGCCATGCGATCCAGCAGGTGCTCGGGCAGGCCCACGCCGTCGGCCGACGCCGGGAACCGGATCTCCCCGGCGCCCTTGCCGGGCACGCAGAACCCCTGGACTCGGCCCGTCGCGATGGTGAAGCCGGCATAGCTCACCAGGGCTTCGCCGTTGTGGTAGCATCTCCCCGTGCCACGTCGGTTGCTGGAGTGCAGGGTGACGTTGAAGGCCGGCGAGATGGACGCGCCGCCGGTCGCCGGCGTGTCGCCGAGGCCCTTGATAGCCGGGAGGAGCTGAACGGAGAACTCGGGACTCGGGAGGCATGTCGTACAGCAAGAAGTAGAGGATGCCGACGATCGTGCAGAACTCGCGCAGGATCGAGACCAGGAGATATTCACGAGCGCGCTTGTGCTTGTGCGCCGATATCGATCCATCGATGTCCATTGTTTTTTTTAACACGCAAATCGTGCACCTCTTCCTCTCGCACTTTTCGATCCGTTGTTGAAAACCTAAAAAATAGTCCCTAGAAATTAAGGCACAAGCTGCGGCTCGTGTGGGACTACAACTCTCCAAGCACGGTTCGTGTCTGGCTCCAACAATCTAACCCCCTCCTAGCTTTCTCGTTCTATCATGATAAACAAACACTTTTGCTAAATCAGATACTCAAACTTGGATATATAAACCGATTTCT
>OAMR01000228.1:542205-580138 GCA_900205405.1 Echinochloa crus-galli
AATATTAGAAGTAAAGGAAGTATTCAGAATCACAATCTACCTGAAACAACACTTTTTAAATTGTCTCAAAGTATACACCTTGCCACTTGCCTATCATGTAGCCCGACTGATGAACATCACCTTGGAGCCATCGACGTTTAAAATTGCTTGTATGTTGTTCGTATGTATAACAAACTGGGTGACGCCCTGCTGAAGATGTCCTTCAGCGGTGCGGCCCAAGTTGTCAGAGACGTTCATCTGCAACGGCATGAGATCCTCGACCACGGCCTCCGCTGGGCTGCTGACACCCTTGGAGGATATAGAGATAAAATTGTGACGTGGTGCAGCTAACAAAATGAACTACTCAAATCAAATCAACAAGAAAATATAGATTGGTAATTTGGTTTCATTAAGATGAACATATCTTGTACAACCAAAATATGAAAACTTAGAAATAGTTACATAGAACAAATATCAAAAGACTTGTGCTATAATGGTGCTACAACAAAGAATGGTTTGTGCGATGACCAAGAGAACATTGCTTCTACAAAATCAACATTGGCAGGCCAAAACAGTGAATTTATGGATGTTTGATGGGATCTTGACAATTGATCTTAATTTTAGCTGAGCAAGCAATTTATCTGGCAAACCAAAGAAAGTCATATATGAGTATTATTATCATTTCTCTGTTCTGCAAACCAAAGCAATTTAGCTGAGCAAGCAACTTTGCTGTCAGTTGATGTTTCATTGATGTCCGATGAAGAAAAGGTAGACCATGCTAATACAATGAAGTATTTGAAGAAGAAATTGTTTGCTGATTACTGAGGTAATCTCTCTGCCTATCTGATGATCCAAGACTTAATTCTAGTATGCTTGCTTGCCTGTTATTCAGTAGCTACAGTTTTAATTTCAGGAGGGTGTTGGCCAAGAAAGCTGGGTGTTAACTGACAGGTGTTAACTGATGCTCTGGAAAATGGTAGCTGGTTGCTTGCTAGTGATATTTCTGTAATGGAGTTTGCCTTAGGAGTTTTGCTTGGCTGGTTGATGCAGCAGAACAGAAAGTGCTTGACAGATGATGAAAATGCTTCCTGACACTTTCACTTCTTGAATCTTGACGTGTTCTTGGTTGAGTTTCCTGAAGACGCCCATCTCTGATTCCGTGGAGAGAAGAGTGCCGCCACCGGACGGACTCCACGGCCAAGGAGGGCCTCTTGGTGCCCGATGGTGTCCCCGTGGTGCCCTGCGTCCGGTTTCAATTAGGCAAATCTATTTGTTGCTCTGAATCTGATGCAGAAATCATTCTAGTTTCTAACATGTGTGGGTAGAATTGTTATCCAAGATTGTTCTGAGTAGTAGATTTCCAATTTCATCTTAGCTGTATTTTTGTAGTAGCCATTTTCACTATGTAAAAACTCGTCAAAGAAGACACACTAATAGGAGACACTTAATTGAAACGCGTCACCAATATGTCATTGGAGACGCGGGTTTACCAGACGCGTCACCAATAAGTATGCAGATGCAACACGCGTCTCCTATGTACCTTAATAGGCGACGCTTCTTAACAAACCGCGTCGCCTATGACTGCCCCAGTTATAGGAGACGCGTGTTTATTGGGACGCGTCTCCTATAACTGGGGCAGTCATAGGCGACGCGGTTTGTTAAGAAGCGTCGCCTATTAAGGTACATAGGAGACGCGTGTTGCATCTGCATACTTATTGGTGACGCGTCTGGTAAACCCGTGTCTCCAATGACATATTGGTGACGCGTTTCAATTAAGTGTCTCCTATTAGTGTGTCTTCTTTGACGAGTTTTTACATAGTGTCAACCCTTTCGTTTTATGGGTAGTTTTGTTCTATATTGTCGCCGCTATTCTGTTAATTGTCAGGGCTTTTGAATTCATCGACATAAGTGAGGACAATCCAATAGCGAGCTCCGCCCAGCTCGTCGGCGTCAAGGGGCTGGAGCCGGCCGTAGCACCAGGAGCGGTCTCTCCGGCATTCAACCTGCTCGTGCGTGTCGACAACGGGCACATATGCGACCAGTACCGCGAGGGCGGCAGCGTCACGGTCTCGTACGCGGGCGTCCCTCTGGCGCACGGGCGCACCCCCAGCTTCCGTGTGGGTGCCAAGGCAACACGGAACTTCGCCGTGAACGCGACGGCCCAGGCGGTGGGCGTACCGGAGGATCTGTTCCGGCTCATGTCAGCGGAGCGGAGGTGGGGCGTGGCGCAGCTGGATGTTCGCATGAAACTGGGCTGGCCCGGCTGGGAGTCGTACACTTGGAGCATCGATTTGGACGGACAGCCAGGCACTTGACGCTCGTTACCGAGTCATAGATACTGTAATCTGTTCGTTACAATTGTAGTGAGATGCATGGGCGATGATCATGTTTATAAACTTTAAAAATGCAGTTCCTTGAGCAAAACTCAGATGGGAGAAGAATATGGTCAGATCCCTGGTTTTTTTTGGGGTACTTATTACTATCACTACTAGAGAAGAGCGTTGATTTTCACAAACAACAATCTCGCCGATGGGCAAAAAGCTTTTTACTAATGTACACTCTTTAGTAGCGGGTGTAATGTCAGTCACCTCCGATGCATATTAGCCTGGTAGGTATAGACAAGAGATACTAAATGTGCCGACATTATTCTCGACCGGTGTTATCAACTGATGTTAATGGTGTCTGATAGCAACCGTTGCTAATGGCTAATCTATAAAGCCCTTCTTCCTCCCCCAATCCAGGCCACCATGAACACACAGAAGCTCATGTTCATGGCGACCCGAGCGGGAGGTGCTGACCAAATTTCCACTCACTTTCTTGGAGATTTGTTTGACTCATTGGAGTTCTAAAAAAGATTAGTAACTTCATTCTCTCACTTTGCATGGCTAGAATATGGTTCTTTCCCCTCTACGTATGGAGAAATTGTGGACATGTAAATGTAGTGGAGAGAGAATAGAAAGAGGAATATTTGTTCGCATGTACATATATCGTTTAGTTCAAGATCTCGATTCTTGATTTAGAGGAAAAACAAATTTATGCCTTACAAGATAAGTACATCCATTTAAGCTCCATTTTTCATTAGTACAGTTATTTTATCACTATTTGTTAAATAATTATATAAATCATAGGTTTATATTTTAGTAATCCATTTGAGCTCTATTTTTCTGTATATTTATTTGATCGAAATTAGGGTGGGAGAAAGAATTGGTTAATTATTTTTATATTATTATATAAATATAGCAAAATTTTATGTCATCCTCTTTTTAGCTTTTGTTTTGGGTTGCTTCAATGTGCTTTCCTATCTATCAACACTCCGAATATATTATTTATAGTAAGGCTGTGGTTTTAAGTGAGGCTTCAGAATTTCTTTACTTTTTGGGAGCAACAAAATTACTAGGTTATGTCTTTTTTTTTGTGGGTGAATTACAAGGTTGTGTTGAAGACAGTGGTGTGAGTGGCGTCGCGCTGCCGTATCCATCCCTTGGATGCCGGTGGGTTGCACAGAGAACTTGAGATGTTGTATCAAAGATATACTCCATATGTTCTAAATTACTATTCACTATTGACTTTTCTCATAATGTTTGACTATTTATTTTTTAAAAATAATTCAAATATATGAAAGACTAAGGCGTTCTTTAAGTATCTTTGATGTTAAAAAAATAACAAACAATATAAATAAAATTTATGTAATATTTTAAATAAGATAAATGATCAAAAGTTGTACGAAAAAATTAACTATGACAACACGTTTTACGTATTGCCCATATTTGACCCCAACTCGACTTCTCGCGGGCGTCGGAGGACGGGAAGTGGTCGAGGATTCGTAGCTGAAGGTGATGGCGATCTGGTTCAGCTTTGTTTTTTATTATGCACGGCACTTATGTGTGTGCACGTAAGCACGTTTATTTGAGATGTTTATTGATTTGTCATTTGGCTTGTTGTTTAACTAACGGGATCACCAGTTCACAGTTCGATTTCGTTCCTGAATCAATCTTCTTCCGTGTCGATCTGATACATGCGGATAAAATAAGCATGATTATTTATTGTTATTAAGAGGTTTGACACCGAGTAGTATTAGCCCCGGATTCATATATACCATCTAATCATCTACATACCACCAGAATACTAGTTGGCCTGCACGATATAGTTGTATCTGGAGTTATATGTAACAATATATAAGATCCTCATA
This sequence comes from Echinochloa crus-galli, assembly GCA_900205405.1. Classification (NCBI taxonomy): domain Eukaryota; kingdom Viridiplantae; phylum Streptophyta; class Magnoliopsida; order Poales; family Poaceae; genus Echinochloa; species Echinochloa crus-galli. The sequence goes on from OAMR01000228.1 coordinate 546,374, forward strand.
CATAGTTCCCTCTCTCACGTGTCTATAGTAGCCTCTTCTTTGCTGGCCAAGGCCAAAATATCCAGCGAAACTAATTAGGCAGACATGGAGAGAACAGCCATCGACAACGACGCTCCGGAACCGATGTGCTTCTCAGACGACCCCTTGACAAGCTTTCTTTACAAAGCACACAGGGTGTCCTTGTACACCATGGCGATAGCTACGATGCTGCCGTTGTTGGTCCTCGTATTTTTTGGACCCAGCATGGACGATGTGGCAGAGTACACCATCGATCTCGCGGCCTTCGAGGGGCTGAACAACGCTACGCTTGGCCATACGGTTTCTCCTGCTTTTCATCTCACGGTGCACGTGGAGAACCGTCAGTTTTTTGGAGGATGGTGCCACAACCACGGGGAGGTGGTGATTTCCTACTCGGGTGTTGCCCTTGCGTGGGGGCATGTCCCGGGCTTGTGCTTGCCCAGGAAGTCAGCGGCCAACTTCACGGTGGTGACATGGGGGAAGAGTGTCTACTTGTCCGATGACCTGCGCAAACGTCTAACAACGGAGTGGCGTACCGGAACAGCTAAGGTATACGCAGATCTGAAGTTGCATTACTACCCCAATTATCATTTTCTCGTTGTTACGTCTCGTCCCGGTACGTTATCAGTTTCGCATGAACTTACGCTAGGAGACACACGTGAGATAGAAATTAATGTGTCATAGCTGTGCACTGTATGGTTGCGCGGTAGTACAGTTTAGGATGCCCCCTGTAGTGTTTTTCTTCTTCTGAGGATTGCGTGACTGGTATTTGCTTACTTGTCTATTAACACTTGTAAATGCAAATAATTGTTCAGTATTGTGCCGTAACACTGTGATTTTAAGACGAGGGATGTATTTCTGATATTAACATGGATGCGGTTTCATAAACTAAGATGTCTAATGAAAATACATCTTTATCTATATACTATAAAGATCTAAAATATTTCATGCTTTCAAACTATCGTACTTTTGCGAAAACCCTCTAAGATTTATAAAAATCAACGGTCCTTTGGTACGTTGTAATTTTTTAAAAACCCATAGCGTTTCATCTAATCAAGCCGCGATACTTCATCTCCTCTTGCCGTCCCGCAGCACCACACCCACCTCTTCGTCTTCTCATGTCACTTGCAAGTTGCAACCAATCGTTGTCAACCCGCGGTCATTCCGAGCACACTGTTGTGAGATTTTGTATATCTTATACATATATATTAAATAACAAAGTTTGATCTTACTAAGTGTTATGCAGTTTTATTTTTTATTAAATATTTGTGTCGTGCTTACATTCTTACTAGTGTATTTATAAGAGTTATTACAAATGTACTAAATTCAATTCATCACATGTACCAAGATGGTGAGACCTTACGCAGTGGGTAAATGTTTTTTTTCCTAGGCTACACTCATTGTGTTGTATCATGATAGTAGTATCCAAGATTGTACCACGTCTTAGAACTGAAAATAATTCTCACCTAAATTTTTCTATCCACCTCTCAGAGAGGACTCACATATCGGGTCCATGAGAAAAAGTTTGTGGATGAATTTCTGACGTCAAACAAAATTGAGCATTTTCTAGCATGTTCTCAGCATTTGAAGGCTATTTTTTAACCGTCCAAAAATTTACTTGCCTTCCATACCGACGCCCCTACTCGCCCACGTTATGAACTTTCTAATCTGATTTGATTTTTGAGATACGCTAAAAGATCAATCCACTGAAAAATTAGAAGTCTTTCTCGTGTGAACTCTTATTTTTGATTCGTGCCCGTCCGCCCTCGCCGTGCCACACTGCCACTCATATGCCAGCCATCAGCACGGCAACACTATGTTGCTATGTCAAACCTTCGGTTGCAGCCTAGAAGCTAAACCATTTTCCCTTCTCTTCGAACTCTTAAACTATTTCAAATTATTATTTATTTTATATTTGCTCTACCATTTTAAATGGGTTTAAATAAAAAAATATATTAATATTTACAGTATAAATAAATTCATTATCAAACATATTTCCTGGTCAAATCAATTAAACTAATCTATCTATCGATAAGCTAAATCATGCTTAATTATCTCCAATAAGGTAGCATAACGGAGTACAGTGTCTATGCAATTCCAAACCTAAACTAAGCTAATACAACTCTCCAACAAGCTAGCTACCCGTCCCAATCAACGCTCCAAGCGTATGACTCCCAGCCGGGCCAACCCAGCTGCATGCGAACTTCCAGCTGCGCCGCGCCCCACCTCCGCTCCGCCGACATGAGCCGAAACAGATCTTCCGGCACGCCCAGTGCCTCGGCCGTCGTGTTCACGGAGAAGGTCCCCGTCTCCTTGGCGCCCACGCGGAAACTGGGAGTGCGGCCGTGCGCCAGGGGCACGCCCGCGTAAAAGACCGTGATGCCGCCGGCCTCGCGGTACTCGTCGTAGATGTGGCCGTTGTCGACACGCACGAGCAGGTCGATCGCCGGAGAAACCGCTCCTGGTGCCAGCGATGACTCCAGGCCCTTGACGCCGACTAGCTGGACGGAGCTTGAGATCGGATAGTCCCCGTCAATGTTGATGCCTTGGGAAGCCAGGACAATTACCAGAAAAGCGGCGACAATATAGAAAATAACCACCCAGAAAACAAAAGGGAAGAAGAGCGCCATAACCATGCGATAGCAGAGAGAGGGTCCGTATTCATATCGTCGATCTCGAGAACCTCCGTCGGCCTCATCCATGGGCTCCATGGCGCAGTAGCTTGATATCTTGATGGAGGCACTACCAGAATGATCGACATCTGCACCGGGTGGGAAAGCCCTTTAGCACCGGGTTTCCCACCCGGTGCAACTAATCCGAGGCTAAAGGGGTACCCCTTTAGCACCGGGTCGAATAACCGGTGCTAAAGGGCCTGCCTTTAGCACCGGTTGCTGCCTGAAACCGGTGCTAAAGACCCCGGATTTCTTTTTTTTTTTGCTTTTTTCAGTAGCCATGCGTGCACGTCTATATACGTATATATTCTAATACGTGTATTCTAATGCGTATTCGGCCGACTCTATATTCATACTAGCTGACATTGTTTAGCATGTCATGGTGAGATGCTCACGTACGTCGCCAATGCTGCATGCAATTTGACCAAGGTCTGACACGATTCCTTGGCGCCATTTCTTTACGCAAACTTCGAGCAGATTGTGAGAGAAAGAGTCCAAACACAATAATTACCGAGAGCTTTGCATGCACGAGAGGGAGAGGATATGAGCTAGCTAGGGAGGTGGTGTGTTCTTGTTGGAAGACAGACGGTGCCGATCAAGAGACCCTAGCTAACCTAACCCGGCCTATAAATCGAACAGGGCGATCCAGACATATAGATCGATCGAGGAAGGCTCGACGTGAATGTTTGTTTGGGAGACATTCACGTGGGCACTACGAAGAAGGAAGGGGGCAGGTGCAGGAAGCTTCGGGGAAACTCCTGGGGGTCCACGGGGCGCAGGGCAGGCCAAGTCGGCCGGGCGGGGCGGCGCGATTTGCGCCGGGGGAGAGGGGAGGAGCGCGGCTAGAGGAAGGGGGAGAGCTGCCAAGCGGGCCCGGGCAGTCAGTGGGAGAAGGGAAGGGGTGAGTGCGAGGCGCGCACGCGCTGACGAGGGGGTGCTGGGCCGGCTCGGGAAGGAGGCCCAGGTGGAGGGGAGGTGCCGGGCTGGGCCATCTGGCTGCGCACGCGGGCGAGGAGGCGGCTGTGCTGTGCTCGGAGAAAAAGAGGAGGGAGGGGAAGCAGATTGAGAAAAAATGTGGAGGGACAAAAATGAACTCCGGGCAAAACAACTTTTCTAGGACTCCAAACAAGGTGATTCAAATTTGAATTTAAATAAATTTAAATTCTCGTTTGAATCACAAGCAATACAAAAATAAATGCAGCAGCATGAATGCAACAAAAATATTTCTACAACTTATATTTGATTTTAATTTTCATAAATATTTCCTTTAACCTATATTCAATATGAACAAATTAGATAAATGCCAATTAATTACTAAAAATTTTAAATAGGAAATTTTTGGGTGTTACAGTTACCAATGTCCGATGTGGTACACATTGGTAACAAGTTAATAGTAACGGACTTTAATGTTGTCGGATGGGGCAAACCTTATTTGTAACGGACGCTAATGATGTTTTTTGTAACGAACAGTGTATGCCCGTTACGAAGACCGCGTTACCTATGTTCGATTTTCACATAGTCTAGAGAAATTAATTTTCTAAGCTAGGAAACAATAATATGATACATACAGTAGGATAGAATAAACTATCTCGGTAATAAAAAATATAAAATATAGGTCGTTTTGGCTTTTCTGGATATGCCATGTAAGTATCAAGAAAGGCTAAAACGATTTATATTCGAGGATATAGGCAGTAGAAGTTGTCTATACGCATCAATTTAGTGTATTTATATGAAATTAAATTATATTAGTACTACGAATGGCCTTATAGGGACATGAAAATCTTGAATATATCAACGTGGTAAAAATCATTGGGATTAGCTAGCCTAACTCGCCGATCTGATTCTATTAATACTGGTAATTGCAGCTTTTTAAATCCTATAATATAACACGGCCGTACTCGTATATACCACATATATGATGAGTTTTCCTCTGAGTAAACAATCGTTTGTCATAAAAGGCAGTGTCGTCATCATAAGGTGAAGTATCTGGTGCTGATGGCAAAGAAAGAAGCAGGTAGCTATCAGTGAAGGCAACAGCTCAGCCAACGGCAACGCCGGCGAGCAAGCATGGAGCTCGCGGTTGGTGCTTCCGAGAGCGCCATGAGCTCGCTGCTGGGCAAGCTCGGCAGCCTCCTCGCCCAGGAGTACGCGCTCATCAGCGGCGTCCGCAGCGAGCTCCAGTACATGAACGACGAGCTCGCCAGCATGCACGCCTTCCTCCGAAAGCTCTCGCGCGCCGCCGCCGCCGGAGCCGCCCACGACGAGCAGACCAAGGACTGGATCGAGCAGGTCCGCGACGTGGCCTACGACATCGAGGACTGCGTCGACGACTTTGCGCACCGCCCCGGGCACCAGACCCGCGGCGATGGCCTCCTCGCCAACCTCCGGCGCGCCTGGTACTCCATGACTACTCTGTGGTCGCGAAGGGACATCGCCGCAAGGATCATCGACCTCAAGAACCGCGCCCAGGACGTCGGCGAGCGGCGCACGAGGTACGGCGTGCAGGACCCCAAGCACGAGGCGAGCGGAACGGCGCCTCGCCCGTACACGACCGACCACCCACCTCCCGCCCCGCAGCTCGTCGGCACGACCAAGCCGGACGGTCCAGCACGCGCCTGCGCGCTGTCGGGCACCTGCAGCGAGGCGGACGCTGGCGCCGATCCCGGAGGTGATTCACCTGGCAGAGAGGGATCAGCTGCAGGCGGATCTTCCTCGAAGATTGTGATGTTGTCCGGCTGCATAAAATCACCCTGAAACATGCCATTTTCTCCACTATTTTCACCCAAATTTTCTGCATGACTCATAGAGTTGTCAGGTGGATTAGTAGGAACATTAACCACATGATTATCCACTGTCGTTTCCCTAGTATTTTGAGATGGTAGGAGAATTTCGGATTGAAGGCATGCACCAGTATTTGGGTGGAGGCTAGCAAAGGGAAAAATGTTTTCATCAAAGACAACATCACGGGATATGTAGACACGGCCAGCTGATATGTCTAAGCATTTGAACCCTTTGTGAAGATTGCTGTATCCTAAAAAGGCACAACGTTTTGATCGAAACTGAAGCTTTCGGGAGTTGAATGGGCGAAGATTCGGCCAACACGCACATACAAACACACGCAGGCTTGAGTAATCCGCCCGGACACACCTCCGCGCCGCCCCCGCTCCTAGCCGTTGGACCCGGTGCTGAAGCCCCATCAGCACCGGGTCCAAAAATGGCCGAGGCGGAGGAGGCGGGCGGATGTAAAGGATTCTGGTAGTGGGGTATGTGTCCCAGCCATGGGATGCCCACACGGCGCCGCGAGAGCCCCACTGTTGCCCTAGCCGAGCATACTCAACACTCAGTTGAGCCTCACTACAGCGAAGGAGCCGGCGCGCCACCACGGCCAAGCCTCCCCATTGCCGGCATAGCCGCGCCTCCCAGCTGCAGAACCCATCACGCCACCCTTGCCGCTGCCTCCCAGCCATGGGAGCCTTGCTGCTGCCTCAGCCGCGCCTCCCAGACGGCAGGAGCTAGGCCACGCGCAGCCCCAGCTGCGCCTCCCAGACGCTCCCGGCCGCAGGAGCCCACGCCCATCCCGGCCACACCTCCACATCGTGGCAGATCCGCTATCTCACTGACCTTGGGAGCCTTGACGCCGACGAGCTGGGCGGAGCTCGATCGCTATTGGATTATATATATATATATATATATGTCGATGAATTCAAAAGCCCTGACAATTAACAGAATAGCGGCGATAATATAGAGAACATAACTACCCATAAAACGAAAGGGTTGAGGAGCTCCGTAATGATCTGATAGCAGAGAGGGGGGCGATCTTTGGGCTCCATGGACCATGCTGTCAATATCATATTGGAGATCATTGGACTCCATGGCAGTAGATATATTGGAGATCGTATTTCGGCGATCGAATTTCGGTACATGAACTTCTTTGGATAAATATTGTTGTTTCGTGATTGGTTGAAATTATTAAAGGTGCAACTTTCCTGGTCGGTCACGTTTAGTTTAGATTATTATTTATCTGTTGTTGTTGGTGAATCATCAGTCCTAATTCTACCACGTCCTGATCTATATTCGATCTGTTCCGGAGAGCTTGCTGTTATATCAAGGAGAAAGAACATAATAATTATATTACATAAAGCTAGTTCACGTCGAAGCACCAACAATGGCACAGTCGAGGAAGACAATCATCACCCGGAGTGAAATAAAGAAGATACTATACGCGCTGCTCGCGGTGGCTTTGTCACCGCTTGTATACTACCTCTTGTTGGACCTGCCTCCCAAGTTCTCCGTGCAGATCACCGGCATCCAAGGCCTGGATACGGCGGCGCCGCCCCTCGCCACCGTCTTCAACATAACCCTGCACGCCAGCAACAAGCGCGGCAGGACCGCGTGCTACCGGCACGGCGAGGCGGTGGTGCGTTACTCTGGCTTCACCCTCGCGTGGGGCCGGACACGGACCTTCTGCGTCGGCGCCAGGGATACCCGGCCGGGACGTGCCGGTCGTGGCATGGGCGGACGGCGTCGGGCTGCCCAGGCTGATCGGCGACCGCATGGCGGCCGAGCGGCGTGCGGGCACGGTGGAACTCGAGGTCGACGTAAAGCTCTTCGCGGAAGACGATGAATCCGGCGCCGAACCAACATGGATGTGGTGCAAGGTGGCGACGACGGGCAGAGCAGAGGCCTCGGACGCGACACCGTGCTCCGTGTTCAGGTCCAAGATTTGGTCGGCGGACTTTGCTCCGAACTGGATGCTAGTATGATTCGGGCGGCGCGGCTACCACAAACTATAATTGTTATTCTCGATAATTGTTGCATCAACATGACAAAGATTTTGTTTAGATTAGATTATATCCAGGCCGGTTATCCACTTTAATTTGCAGCTACACTACCGGAAAACGGCCGTTTGCCGTGTGCCGCGGTCTTTGCCATTGCTTTATTTCGGGCACACGGCAAAGTCTCAGTTTGTCGTGTGCCAAAGAAAAAGCACACGGCAAACGATGAGCCCTTTTATGCTCCGATCCCCGATTAATTTTGATTTAGGTGTAGTACTTCGTCATCAAGCACATGGAGTATAACTGCAAGGGCAGATTTGGAGTTGTCCGCGTTTATAAAGTTTCGAAAAAGAGAAGATCGTTACCTAAAAAATGTTCCACTAGAACCACAATTTCCACTTGATTAAAAATGTCAACCAAGAGTTTTGCGGATTATTAGCCACACACGAAATGTAATAATATTCCAATATATATAAGATCGACGGTTCAAATTTCAGATAACTTGCTAAATTAGATGCATTAATGCATGATCAAGATTGTATTTGGATCAAAACACCAACTAGTTGCATCGACACATACTCTATCCATTTCTCTTTCGTGAAGTGATCTTGTATAATAGCCACAATAAGCGGCCTACTTGTGCGAAAAAATCTTGCCACAACCTCGCTCGCATCCTACACGAGCTATCTTGCACACAACAGCATTAGTGTATTGTGCTTGGACATAGCTTTATAAATATTTGGTATAACTAAGTTATGTCAGTGAACCAAACTCTTGCTCAACTAAGTCAAATTTGCATTAAAGACTTGAAGTGTGGTACTGTTTATGGGTTAATCAAATGCACTTTTGGTTCATATATAAATCTATTTTTTTATTTTGAAAAGTCTTCATGAGAATATTTTGACTTTCTAATTTATATAATATATAGTCAATATTACCAAATCTATACTATAAGGATCCAGTAGAATTGAAACTTTTGTTATCTGGAAAAAAACTCCCCCACCCCTCACAGAGGCCCAACCTGTCAGGCCTTTTCGTGAACCTGAAAATAGCAGAACAAAAGCAGAACAAAAAAATTGTATTAAGAAGGGGTGAGTCCACCTTCTCTAAATTCTTTTTTATCACCACGACTGAAGTTACCCACCCGTGTACCCACCATGCCCAAAATAAATTATATAACAAAACCAGAATAAATAACTCTGTCAGACGAAACCGCACAATACAACGTATCGTGTCCAATCTCCCCTGCCAGCACCCCCGGCAGAGAGACCCTGGCGCACACGAGTACACGACATCCTACCCACCCATGGCTAGGGGTGGTAAAGGGCCCTCACTTTTATACTAGAAATTTAAAGGATCGGATCGGATTAGGGCCGGGCTAAAATAATACAGTTTTTGAACTAAATTTTGTTAGGGCCAAGTTATATTGTGAAGGAACAAACGGGCCATGATCCATTACCACCCCTTGTGTGCGTAATAAATACTTCTATCCGATTCTATAGTTTTTCACATAAAAAATCTCCTACGATTGGACTTGTAGTCCAATGGTAGGACGGTTCAGTGGGACGCTACCCACCAGGGTTCAAATCCTGGTGCTCGCACCTTTTCCTTGGATTTACCAGGATTTACCGGCGCTATGCGTTAAGTGGTAAGCGGCGTTCCCGTCGACAACGAGGTGCCAATGGTGACTTCGGGAATCTCCAGATCTGCCGGTGCTCTGCTCAGTTCTTCGGAGATGCTCATAGGGGTAGGGTTAGCGTACATGTATTCATAGGGGTGAGTGTGCGTGCGTGTGTGAGCGTCTGCGTTGTACTGTGTAATCTCAAAAAAAAACATAAAAAATCTTCTTCCTATACCAGAGTTCAGAGGACACGAACGACGCCAATTGTTCAAGACTTCAAGCCCCGGCGTCCCACTTCCAGGCGCTCCTGACCAGCCTGCGCCGCTGGCCGGTCATGGATGCGGCGTACGAAGGCACGCCTCCCACGTAGGTGTGTCCTTTTGTTGTGTCTATATGCCCTCGACTTAATCATCCTCTGATGAATAGACTTTGTGATTTTTATGAATGCGTATCCAATCCTGAAAGTAAATCAAGCGACAGAACGAGTTTGAGTTTGCATTTACTGACTTATGTGAGCTCGTGTAGTATGTATGCTCCCATACTTCAAAATTCTATCATACTGATTACCCTGCGGGGCAGGCAAGAGATAGTTGAAGTCAGTAAATTTGGAGATTTTATAACCTACACATAAGGGTGGTAAAGGGCCCTCACTTTTATACTAGAAATTTTGGGATCGGACCGGATTATGATCGGACCAAAATAATACTAGTTTTTGAGCTAAATTTTGTTAGGACTAAGTTAGATTGTGAAGAAACAAACGGGCCATGATCCGTTACCACCCCTACCTACACATGTATGGTCAGATCATCTTCTAGACTGCAATCAAGAATTTCTGGCCTAAACTTGTACGCTTGAATAGATGACCTACTAAACTGCTAATCAGTAATTTCTAGCCAATTATTTTTTTCTTTCCCTAGCCTTAATCGCCTAATCGGTACTTCGGTAGTAGCCTATTATATTGTAGCATTTTTTCCCGTGCGGCAACAAGATTAAAGACATGAAGGGCATGTGAGCCGTGGAGACGAAGCAGGACTCCCAGACCATTGTGGCGCTGCAGACTGCAATCCCTGGTGACTACGATGCATGCTTCCCGTCCACGGCCACTTTGATCAGCACTTCCCCAGCCATCTGATAATTCTGTTTCTTTATTAGCCTTTGGCAACGTGAAAACTTTCTTCACATATTATTCCAACTAAACAAGATATATTCATACAGAGATGGACTAAGCATATTTGGTGCGAGCTTTGGCGGCTCCCGACATCTACCAGCAGCACATCATCTCCATCAACTGTGATGACAATGGCATCATATTTACCTGTTGGAAATATGCCCTAGAGCCAACTGGATTCGATCCACTAGTGGGCTCAGGCGTTAAAGTCATAATGGGCCACAAATGCTGTAAAGCCCATTACCGAGGGAAGGGGTACACTATCTATTAACACCATATTGCTAATGGAAGATGGTGTGGGAAATTTTCTCCCAATAAATATAGAGACATTCTCTCCAGTAGCGATGCTTAAATCTATCCGGATCATTCTAGCAATAGCTGCGTATTTTGATTATGAGATATGGCAGATGGATGTCAAAACAGCTTTCCTAAATGGGAATCTAGAGGAGGATGTATACATGATACAGCCTGAAGGTTTTGTCGATCCAACTAATGCTGGAAAAATATGCAAGCTTCAGAAATCCATCTATGGATTAAAGCAAGCATCTCGGAGTTGGAACCTTCATTTTGATGAGGTAGTCAAAGGGTTTGGCTTCCGGCAGAATGAAGAAGAGGCTTGTGTTTACAAGAAGGAAAGTGGGAGCTCTGTTGCATTTCTAATCTTGTATGTGGACGACATACTGCTGATTGGGAATGATATTCCTATGCTAGAATCCGTTAAAGGTACACTTGTCATTCATATTACACACATTTTCCTCGCTGATTCTTGTATTAATTCCTGGGTATTTGATACCGGATCGGTTGCTCATATCTGTAATTCGATGCAGGAACTAGTAAGAAGTAGAAGCGTGGGAAGAGGCGAAGTTGATTTCCGCGTGGGCAATAATGCAAGAGTTGCTGCTTTGACCGTCGGGACGATGCAACTCCACCTTCCGTCAGGATTTATCATGGAATTGAATAATTGTTATTTTGTGTAGATTAGTCTCTGATCGGTTTGTGATCTCCACTATGATGGTAGTGTAACGAATTACTCCTACCGGTCGGAATTCCGCCACCGGAGTTAAGTGATACACGTAAACCCAGGCATGGTGAAATATAGATCAATGTGATTGGTCGGATCGAATTTAGGTATATTGACGGTAGCGATAACGGCGGACGGTCCGTGCAAGAACGCCATGATCAGAATGGAACCTTTGAGAACTTGACTCTCAGTAGCCAAGAGGTGATGCAGGTGTGGGTGGAGTATGATAGAGAGAAGACACAGATTGACGTCACCATGGCTCCTCTAGCTATGATCAAACCTAGGAGATCAACAGTGTCAGCCATCTACAACCTCTCAGATGTGCTCACCGATGTGGCGTACATCGGCTTCTCATCATCAACAGGCAAGATCAACACACAACACTATGTTCTTGGCTGGAGCTTCGCCATGAACAACCCTGCTCCATCCATTAATGTAACCATGCTTCCAAAGCTTCCACAACATCATCTAAAGGGTCGGCGATCTTGGGTGTTAGAGGTAGTCCTGCCCATAGTCATGAGGCGCACGATATGATCGAGGCGCTTAAGGATATGTTCCAAACTCAGGCCAGGACTAAAAGGTTCAATGTCTCAAAGGCCTTTGTGGAAACCAAGCTAGCAGAAGGCGCAGCTGTAGGGCCACATGTGATCAAGATGGTTGGTTACTCACAGAGGTTGGAGAAGCTAGGCTTCCCACTTGGCCCAGAGTTAGCCACTGATTTTATTCTAGCATCACTTCCGCCTAGCTTTGGGAACTTCATTTCGAACTACCATATGCATGGGGCGGAGAAGGGATTGAATGAGTTGTGTGGCATGCTCAAGACAGCAGAGGCTGACATCAAGAAAAGCGCTAGCAGCAGCCATGTGATGGCCATCCGGCAAGCAGGAACCCATGTGGATAATTTGTCAAATAAGTACTACCACTTGCAGCTTCTGATCAAGATGTTGTAACTGCCTGTTATGTGATTCTGATGTCATCTTTGTGTTCTGTTAATCATTTTTGCAGGAATCCATGAACCAAACGGCTGACAGTAAAACTCACTCATACAGGATCGAGAAACCATTTGCCGCAGTTCTGGAAAGACCATGACAAGGTCATGATGTTGTTCTATGCTGTTGCATTCTTTTCGCTGATGTAGGTCATGCGATTGAGAATGGGCCAAAGAAGATGAAATATTGCACTGGATTGGTTGGTGTTTCCTGATGAGATTTCAGGATTGTACATGAGTGTGGTTTCATTATTGTTTTCTTTGATTGTAATGTAACATATAAGCACAGAAAAAATTCAGTGCATACAAGTAATGTGTACAATGTATTGTCTATGTGAAATACATATGGCGTTTACCGTGTTGAAATATGCAGTATATATGATCCTGTTGGGAATATGCCCAAGAGACAACTGGATTCGATCCACTAGTCTTAATGGGCCACAAATGTTGTGAAGCCCATTACCAGGGGAAGGGGTGCTTTATTTATTAGTCCCATATTGCTAATGGAACATGGTGTGGAGAATTTCATCCAAATAAATAGAGACCAAACCCCTCCTGAAAAAGACACGACTTCCAAGCAATAGTTGCTTTTCTCCCCATCGTGCTCGCGGACCTAGCAGTCCGGTGCGCGACGTTTCAATCCTCGTACGTGTGGATACCTCGGAGGTGCTGCGCTTGGAGCACAAGGACGAACCGCACGTGCAGGACCAGACGGACGTAAGCAACTGCACTGCACTGCCACTTCGACGCGTTCGTCTACATCGAGACGGCTTCCGCTGCAACTGCGCGTCAAGTGGTAACAATCTGTGATCTATAACTGCTGCTGTTCCTAATTTTGGGTGAACGAGTTTTGTGTGAGCTAGCGTAGCCTCCATCGTTACCCAACAGTGGTACCAGAGCCGTAGCTGTTTCGTTATAGATTCGGATATATGCATATAGAGATATGCTTGGATGTAGATTAGTCTCTGATCGGTTTGTGATCTCCACTATGATGGTAGTGTAACGAATTACTCCTACCGGTCGGAATTCCGCCACCGGAGTTAAGTGATACACGTAAACCCAGGCATGGTGAAATATAGATCAATGTGATTGGTCGGATCGAATTTAGGTATATTGACGGTAGCGATAACGGCGGACGGTCCGTGCAAGAACGGCGGACGGTCCGAGAGAGAGCGGCGGACGGTCCGCGAGAGAACGGCGGACGGTCCGTAAATTCGGTCAAGAATCTTACAGAGACGTTATCTAGCGTTCCAGAGAGACGGACGGTCTGCAAGAGCTGGTCGGACAGTCCGCGGAGCGAATCGGACAGTCCGGGGAAAACGGCGGACGGTCCGCGCAAGAACGGCGGACGGTCCGCGAAAGAGCGGCGGACGGTCCGTAAATTCGGTCGGAATTTTGACAGAAGCGTTTTCCAGCGTTCCAGAGGGTCGGACGGTCCGCCAAAACAGGTCGGACAGTCCGCAAGGAAGCGGTGGACGGTCCGCAGGGAACGTCGGACAGTCCGGCGAAATTAAAATTTTGAAAACGATCCCTCAGAAATGTTTAAGTTTTGAATGTCCTCCCAACTAAATCTTGCACCATCACACGTCTTGTACAATTAGTGGTGGGTCTATGAAATTAGGGTGCCACTAGTTTTCCTTGACTAGATGGGTTTGTATCGGATACTTACTCGCATAAAGGGTTGGTTAACTTAAACAAGGTCATCTTAACGGTTAAGGACCTTGGGACATAAAGGTTGGACGCCGAGACATAGAGATGTCAACCAACAACAGGAGTCATATGTGATATGATTAGCGAAAGTTGCTTACCGATCTACCATGTCTTCTAGCGGTGATGCTAAAGCTCACTAGTCGACTTGTTAGTTGTGGATCCTGAATCACTAAAGTATCAATGGAGGGATATTGATTTTAGTGGGAGTAAATTCCGTTAAATTGTTTAATGTATTTTGCTCTGTCATAGATATATTGTCTTAGTATTTTTGCATTATTTTCTGTTGTAGATCAATGGCACCTAGCACACCGTTTTCTTTGCGTTCGATCCTTGAGAAGGATAAGTTGAATGGAACAAATTATGCGGATTGGATCCGAAACCTTAGAATTGTTCTCAGGGCTGAGAAAAAGGAAGATATTCTAGACACCCCATTACCAGATGAGCCTGGTGATAACGCAACTGTTGCTGAGAAACTTGCTTACAAGAAGGCATGTGATGGTAATCTTGAAGTGAGTTGCCTTATGCTTGCTTGCATGGAACCCGAGCTGCAGATGCAGTTTGAGACAAACCATGAGGCGCACGATATGATCGAGGCGCTTAAGGACATGTTCCAAACTCAGGCCAGGACTGAAAGGTTCAATGTCTCAAAGGCCTTTGTGGAAACCAAGCTAGCAGAAGGCGCAGCTGTAGGGCCACATGTGATCAAGATGGTTGGTTACTCACAGAGGTTGGAGAAGCTAGGCTTCCCACTTGGCCCAGAGTTAGCCACTGATTTTATTCTAGCATCACTTCCGCCTAGCTTTGGGAACTTCATTTCGAACTACCATATGCATGGGGCGGAGAAGGGATTGAATGAGTTGTGTGGCATGCTCAAGACAGCAGAGGCTGACATCAAGAAAAGCGCTAGCAGCAGCCATGTGATGGCCATCCAAAACAGGCCTAACTTCAAGAAGAAGGGCAAATCTTGGAAGAAAAAGAAGGGCAAGGCTAAAGATATGATCTCTCAGCCAAGCTCAACGCCCCAGACTGAGTCTGGACCAGCTGCAGAAAAGGAGGAGTGCTTTTATTGTAAGGAACTTGGTCACTGGAAAAGGAATTGCAAGAAGTACCTGGCTTCTCTGAAGAAAGGCGGTAGTAAGAGTACTTCCGCATCAGGTACACTTGACATTAATATTACAGACATTTTTCTCGCTGAATCTTCTATTAATTCCTGGGTATTTGATACCGGATCGGTTGCTCATATTTGCAATTCGATGCAGGGACTAATAAGAAGTAGAAGCATGGGAAGAGGCGAAGTTGATTTCCGAGTGGGCAATAATGCAAGAGTTGCTGCTTTGACCGTCGGGACGATGCAACTCCACCTTCCGTCAGGATTTATCATGGAATTGAATAATTGTTATTTTGTTCCTAGTTTGAGTCGAAACATTGTATCTCCCTCATGTTTGATGAAGGATGGTTATACATTCGCGAGTAAAGACAATGGTTGTGTGATCTCAAAGAATGGCATGTTTGTGGCTCTTGCATCCATTGTGAATGGGTTGTTCATTTTAAATCTTGATGATTCACCTATATGTAATATAATTGCTAAAAGGCCTCGGCTAAATGATTTGAATCCTACCTATATGTGGCATTGTCGTTTGGGTCATATAAGTGAGAAGCGCATGAAGAAGCTCCATTCTGATGGACTTTTAACTTCGTTTGATTTTGAATCATACGAGACGTGCGAAGCTTGTTTGCTAGGCAAGATGACCAAGGCACCTTTCACAGGTTTTCCTGAGAGGGCGCAAGACTTGTTGGAACTCATACATACTGATGTATGTGGACCAATGAGCACGACAGCTCGAGGTGGATTTCAGTACTTCATAACTTTCACTGATGATTTTAGTAGATATGGCTATGTCTACTTAATGAAGCACAAGTCAGAGACTTTTGAAAAGTTCAAAGAGTTTCAGAATGAAGTTGAAAATCAGCGTGGTAAGAAAATTAAAGCCTTGCGATCAGATCGTGGAGGCGAATATTTGAGCCACGAGTTTAGCACTCATCTAAAGAGTTGCGGAATTGTTCCACAGCTAACGCCACCTGGAACACCTCAGAGGAACGGTGTGTCCGAGCGACGTAATCGAACCTTGTTAGACATGGTGCGATCAATGATGAGCCAGTCAGATCTACCGTTATCATTTTGGGGTTACGCTCTAGAAACAGCAGCTTTCACACTAAATAGGGTACCATCTAAGTCTGCTGCCTACGCCCTCTCCTCATCGTGCTCACAGACCTAGCAGTCCGGCGCGCGACGTTTCCATCCTCGTACGTGTGGATACCTCGAAGGTGCTGCGCTTGGAGCACAAGGACGAACCGCACGTGCAGGACCAGACGGACGTAAGCAACTGCACTACACTGCCACTTCGACACGTTCGTCTACATCGAGACGGCTTCCGCTGCAACTGCGCGTCTAGTGGTAACGATCCGTGATCTATAACTGCTACTGTTCCTGTTTTTCGGGTAAACGAGTTTTGTATGTGCTAGCGTAGCCTCCTCGTTTCCCTTCATTACCCCTGTTGGGAGACCTACAGTGTTATGCAATCACTACATCTCTCCTCTGACTTGATTAGTAACACCAGGGGCGGAGGCAGGACCCGTGCGGCCCGTGCTGCAGCACGGGTCCATCCCCATGGTTCTCATGTAAATATATATAGTTTATAGCCTAAAACACTACAATTAAGATCTAATTTAACTAACTTTAGCACTTCTTCATAGATATAGCTCGGGATGCAAATCATTTCTGGCTCCGCCCCAGAGTAACACCTGTAGTTGTGCTAATTATATAGTATATGCCATGAGGTTTTCCACATTATATTTATTATGGTGATACTGCCATACTTTTTTTAGATTATTTCTTGCCTGCTCTATAGCAATACTAGCAAATATTCCCGCGCGTGACCCGCGCGGTACGTCGCCGTCGTGTCTAGGAGGGCAGGCCAGCCAGTTGCCGCCGGCCGCCTGCCTCCCCGATCCTGAACTCGATCGGGACCAGCACGCACGTGCCCGGTCGATATCGACGGCCGCGCACATCCACCCGCCGTCCCGGTCGGTTTGTCTCACGCGGATGCGATGGATGGATGGATGGGGAGCCATGCCATGCCATATACGTGCACATAGACGATCCGGCCGGCGCCACGCGTGCACCATGCCGGCCTTGGCGTCACTAGTTAGTCCATCCCGCCCACTTTGCCGGATGATGCCATGCCAACCTCGGCCTTTCGGGTGGTCCTTGTTGCCTTATGCACATCAGGGCCGTGCGTGGAGCGAGGCGGCCCTTTCTTTGCCGCGACGACACGTTGGCATGGTGCCATGTGAATGTGATCTCACGCGCGGGTTGTGGTGCGACGTGTTCGTTCCTTCGTTCATCATCACTGCCGCTACGTGCTGCCCAGTGCCAACACCTGTAACCGCCCGTTGTCGCCGGAGAGATCAGGCCGGCGACGTGAGAGAAGACAATCGCATCAAGAGTGGATAGATCTCGCGAGCAGAGAGGGACACCGTCCCCTTCCTCTGAACCTCACTGGAGTCTGTTACGACAGATAAAATTGTTCATACAACTCCTATGGCATACGCCAGTTCCATACCCGGCATCCGGGCTCACTGACCACATGGGTCCACACGCCCATCACCCCCTTACTCATGCCAACGGCTTCCTATCGAACTACGTCGAAGGCATATTCTCCATCTCCCCCCGCTTGAGGTGTTGCTTGCCCCCAAGCAACCACTTGAGGAAAGCATTGAGCCAACACATACCAGTCCTCCCATGTCACCGATGCCTCTGGGACATTGCACCACTTGACTCGAGCTTGAGGGATTGTTGTATTCCCTTTCTTGACGAGACGCCGTTCCAGCACTCGTTCAGGTTGGAGTTCCAGCGCACTGAAGTCCACTAGCTCGATATATCTGCATAAACTGGAGAGTGATTGGGAACAAAGGGTTTCAACTGAGACACATGGAAAACAGGATGCACCCTGCTATCTTCCAGCAATTCCAGCTTATAAGTAGCATTTCCATTGCGTTCCAGCACCCGGTATGGCCCAAAAAACTTGAAAGACAGCTTTGGAAATGGGCGATTCACCACAGAATTATGAACATAGGGCTGCAGTTTCAGCAAAACCTGATCCCCTACTTGAAACTGTCTGTCCTGACGCAGCCGATCGGCATATTGCTTCATCTTGTTTTGGGTTGCAGCCAACTGCTGCTTCAGTCTGGCATGATGAGCCTCTCTGTCACTAGCTATGTCCACTGCATCACAGTTGGTGTTATCAGGTAAAGGCAACACAAATCCTGTAGAAGCATCATACCCATAGAGGGCTTTGAATGGAGAGCATCCCAGGGACGAATGCAGTGAAGTATTGTACCACAATTCTGCTATTGCTAACCATTTCTTCCACTGCTTGGGTGACTCATAAATAGCACAGCGCAAGTACATTTCCAGACATTGGTTGACCCTCTCGGATTGGCCATCTGTTTGAGGATGATAAGAAGAACTACGCAACAGTGTGGTCTGACACAGGGCAAATAACTCCTTCCAAAATGCACTTGTAAATATCTTGTCACGGTCAGAGACAATAGACCTAGGAAACCCATGCAACTTTACCACATTTTCCAACACCGAGTTAGCTACTATTTGGGCAGTAAATGGGTGCTTGAGAGGAATGAAGTGGGCATATTTTGTGTACCTGTCTATCACCACCAAAATTGTATTAAATCCTTCTGAAGGAGGAAGGCCCTCAATGAAGTCCATTGTCCAATCTTGGCAAGCTCCATTGGGAATAGGCAATGGCTGAAGTAACCCAGCAGGATGTGTGTGTTCATGCTTTGCTTGTTGACAAATTTGACACTGTTTAATGTAGCTGTCAACATCCGCCTTCATTCCTTTCCATTTGAATAGCTGCTTGAGTCTATAATATGTAGCTTTCATGCCTGAGTGGCCACCAATAGCACTAGAATGGCATGTTGTAATCAGTTTTGTCTGAATAGCTGAATTGTGTGGAATCCAAACTTTTCCTTTGTGCTTGATTAGTCCTTGGCTTAATGAGAAACCTTTTTCATCAGGATTGTGAATAGCCAATTTGGCCAGCAAGTCTTGAGCATGTGCATCAGTACTATATGCATTGGTGACCTCCTGAAGCCACAGAGGTTGGGCCTCAGACACTGCTTGTAGGGATAAAAGATGGCCCACTCTTGACAAAGCATCAGCCGCCAAGTTCTCTTTTCCTTTGCGGTAAACCACTTTGAATTGTAATCCCATGAGCCTTTTCATTGCTTTGCGTTGCATTTTAGAATGTAAATTCTGCTCACACAAGTAAGACAAACTCTTGTGGTCGGTTCTGATTACAAACTCTTTCCTTTGCAGGTACTGACGCCATCTCTCAACTGCCATGATTAAGGCTAGAAACTCCTTTTCATAAATTGACAACTTCTGATGTACTGGTCCCAAAGCCTTGCTCAAGTATGCTATTGGTTGCTCCCCCTGCATCAAGACTGCTCCAATCCCCAAATCACATGCATCTGTTTCAACTATAAAAGTTTTGGTGAAGTCAGGTGTGGCCAACACTGGTGCTGCAGCCATCAACTTCTTCAGATGAGCAAAAGCTTGAGTAGCCTCTCCAGTCCAACAGAAGTTCTTTTTCTTCAATAGATTTGTTAGTGGCCCTGCAACAATGCCATAATGCTTGATGAATTTCCTATAATAACCAGTCAACCCCAGAAATCCCCTTAACTCAGTGATATTTGTAGGCAGTGGCCATTGCAGCATAACTTCTATCTTTTTTGGATCTGTAGCTACACCCTGATCAGAAATAATGTGCCCCAAATACTCAAGTTGAGTTTGAGCAAAAGAGCACTTGCTCCTTTTCATGAATAGCTTATGGTCCCTGAGTTTCTCCAATACCAATTGAAGGTGAAGTAAATGTTCTTCATAGCTGGAGCTATAAATTAGAATGTTATCTAGAAAAACCAGCACAAATTTCCTCAAGAATGGCTCAAGGACCTCATTCATAATGCATTGGAAAATGGTTGGAGCATTGGTAAGCCCAAATGGCATTACTCTGAATTGGTAATGCCCATGATGGGTTATAAAAGCAGTCTTGGACTCATCTGCAGGTTGCATCCTAACTTGGTGGTACCCAGATAGATCTCATATCCAGCTTGGAAAAGAATTTAGTACCAGCTAACCCATCAAGAATCTCATCAATAATAGGCATGGGAAATCTGTTTTTGACAGAAATCTCATTTAACTTTCTATAATCTATACAAAATCTCCAACTTCCATCCTTCTTTTGGACAAGCAAAACTGGTGAAGCAAAAGAACTATTGCTAGATATAATGAGACCAGCAGCAAGAAGCTCTTTAACCTGTTTCTCAATTTCATCTTTTTTGCAGTGGAGAATATCTATAGGGTTTAGAGTTAACAGGGGCTAAATTGGGCAGCAAAGGTATATGGAGATCATGAACTCTAGAGGGTGGTAAAGATTTGGAATCTTCAAAAACATCATGGAATTGTTGTAGAAGATGATCAACTTCACTGGGAAGGGATGTAGGAGGGTCAGAAGGAATTACCTCTACTAAGGCAAAAGCACCAATATCATTTCCAGCATACCACTTTGTTAACTGTGTAGCTGTAACGCCCACGTTTTCGTTTCCTTTAAACCTCAGTTTTACGCCCGGTAAAAATCCCCTTTCAAAACTTTTACCGCCGAGCTCCCGGAAGACCGACCCCAGCCCTGTTCCCTCCTAGTTATCACCGCCATCCTTTCCCATCCCGCGTCGCCCGCTCTCGGGCCGACCGCCGGACCCAACCGCCGCTCGTCGGCTTTCCGCCGCGAATCCCGCCCCCTCTCCCCCTTCCCTTTTTCTCTTTTTCCTTCTTTTCCTTTCTCTCTCCTTTTCCCTCTTTCCTCCCCTTCCTTTTTCTTCCTCTGTTTTTCCCCCCGCCGCCGTTCTTCTCGCGCGCCGCTATCCCCTCGCTGCCACAAGCCGCGCCGCCGTCGCTAGCCGCTGCTCCGCTCTGCCCGAGCCAGCGCCGCCACGCCACTTGCCGCGTCGCCGCGGCGCCCAAAGCCGCGACGTCCGCTGCTGCCCCGCCTCTGTGCCAACCACGCGCGCCCGCACGCCGCCAACACACACGCACGCGACGCACGCCACTGCGCCGACCAAGCCGCGCCGCCCGCTGACGCCCCTCCCTCTCGCACACGCCACCGCCCCTGCCAAACACAACCCGCCGAGCACAGCGACGCCACAGTGACGTGCCGTCCTCGCTGCCCTCGTCGTGCCGTCCCATCTTCAGCCGCGAATCGCGCCGAGCCACCCTCAGTGCGCCCGCCGGCCGCCATTAACGTCGGTCGCCAAAGCTTCACCGCCGGCCCGCCTCCTCTAGCTCTCCCCGCTCCTATAAATAGGACCCCAAGCCCCTCCTCCACCGCCATCAGCTCCCACGCCTCCCAATTGCGCCCCTCCGCCACCACAGCACCGCCACCGCAGCCATTGCCGCCGCCGCCCAAGCTCACGTGGGTAGCTCACCACGGTCCACCTCCTGCCGAGCCACAGGCACCCAAAGCTTCCCCTCCACCCCCTGCAGCTCACCCACCCTCCAATTCCTCCTCTCCGCCGCCGCAGCGCCGCCGCCCACACGCCATTGCCGCCACCGCCGCCTGCTCCCGTGGGCCGGCCACCTCACTCCACCACCGCCCGTGGTAAGCACCGGGGTAGACTCGTCATGGCCTCCTCTTCCTTTTCCCCCTGTTCTAGCCCACCGCCGCCGGCCGACCGTCGCTGCCGGCCACCGCTCCCCTCCCCTCCTCTGTTCTGTTTCGAGGAGGGAGAAAACACTTTAGCGCATAACCCCCTGCCTTTCTCCCTATTCAACCCGCTGTCCAATATAACTATAACTCTCTCTCTGATCCTTCACCCAAAACCCCCTGTCCTTTTTCATATTTACAGCTAAGTCCTTTTTCCTTTTAAAAGAGTCCTAAAGCCCATATACTTTCCCCAAACCCCACCAAACTTTTAGTATTTGCAACTAGGTCCATCCAGCCTAATAAACCCTTACACCCAAGCCCTTACAACTTGTAGTTTAGACCCTGGACCTCTAATAAACTTTACAAAACAGTCCTAATCCTCTTTTAAACACCCTCCTGATCACTAATGACGCATCATTTCATGCGCCAAATTAATCCCGGTTGATCCCAAACTCCACTGCCCACCTTTTTACCACGACTGCTCCTTGACAACCTAGATTAATGTTCGAATATGACATTGCTCTGTTTGAATGTTAGTCGCTGCTAGGAATGCTCAGGACTGTTTTACTGTTATACTCTCTATTAAAATCATCTGATGTTTACAAAAGCAACCTCGTGTGTGCTTTAAAATAAAAGGTGGATTTTGGTGAATAAGATGAGTATCCGTGTGGGATGAGACAGACAGTATTCCTTGTGTGGAATGCCGAGGTGCGCTCGAGCTTCTGTGGTTGAGCACGGTGGGAGATGTCTATCCCGTCACAGTTTTTGGATGATGTTGATGTGTCATCTAGCCTAACCCCTTTTATTGTACCACCACTCGACCATTGTATGTGGCAACGGCCTAGCATAAATCCCACTAGTTAAGCTGTTGGTTATGAGGTGTGCTGGTGAGCAACAGAGGGCAATGGAGCCGGGGATACGATCTATGTGAGGTATGCCACTGGGTAGAACCTCGTTGGCAGGTTGCTAGCCCCTTGGTCGCTTTTGTGGTAACTTGTCAGTTTAGCTACGGTGGGTAATGGCTTTGAAGGAGCTACACTGGCACTAAGGTGTTCATGTTGTGGTAGCCTACTTGTGGTTGTACACCTCTGCAGAGTTAAAACCTATCCGGATAGCCGTGTCCACGGTATTGGATGAGTTACGGCTTGGTCACTTCACTAGTCCTCTATTTTTGGGAATGAGTTATGGTGTAAGTTGTTTTGGGAAGGACTTTGTCTGTGGCTACGACGGATGGGAAGTCCGGTAGCATGAAAATCCTGGTCTCATCGTGAGACAGATAACTATGTTTATTGATGCCACTAATAAAATTGGTTGTGAAAGTCTGTTTATAAAACAAACCCCTGCATGTGTAAAAGTTAGCTTTATTGCAAATAAACCTTGAACATGTCCTTGATTATTTCCTAGCATGCTTCTGTTATATTCCTTCCGTGGATGTGTTTGTGCTTGCTGAGTACGTATGTACTCACCCTTGCTTAATTTGTTACAGAGGAGGACCCATACTTTGTCCCCAAGGACGTTGTTTAGGGGGGGTTCGTTCTGCACCCAACCTTTGCCTGTGTGTTAGGGTCACCCGCTTGAAGACTTCTATGTTTTCAACCTTTTTATCTGGAGCTTAGCTTTAGTTCTGTTTGTCGTGGCCCTGCAATGCCACCGCCACCCGGAATGTTTTTTCTTTACTGAACTATCTGTTGTAATAATGTGAACCAGCATCCTGGGACTGGTATTTGTATCACATTAAGTTCTCTGTTTCGAGGGGATGCTTCAGTAGCAGACATTTCCTTCAATTGTAGTGGTGGAGGGACAAGTCCCTATAGCTTCACTTCAGTCCTATTGTGCACAAATGCCAATGTGCGCTCTGCCCAATGACAATTCATTTGACTGTTAGCTGTGAGCCAGTCAAAACCCAGAATAGCATCAAAAGATGATAAGTCCGGCACTTTCATATTAAACTGAAAAGTGTGTCCTTGTATCCACCAACTCAGATTCTTGACTTCCATGTCAGTAATGATTGTTTCCCCATTGGCCACTTTAACTTGTCTGGGAATCATTGGTGCAGGCTTAATATCACACTGTTGCTGAAAAGATGAGCTGACAAAGCTTTGGGAACTTCCACTGTCAACTAATATCAACGTTCCTTTATTTTTGACCATGGCTCTGAGTTTAAGTGCTTCTCCTGCATCTGTCCCTGCAATGGCATTAAGTGACAAGGTACATAATTCTTCTGCCAGAGTATCCTCCACAGCCAATTGGTATAGGATCTCATCAGTTAGTGGCACATCCAAATCATTCACAGCCAATGCATTCACTTGGGCCTTTGGTCTGTGCTTGCATTTTGCCAAATGTGTAGGATCAAAAGGCTCTTGACAATAGAAACATAAATTGTTTGCTCTACAATAATCTCCCTTCTGCCTCTCTTTGGACATGGCATAGGAAGGTATCACTGGTTTTGTGTCAGGTTTGTGTTGTAGTGAAGACTGCTGCCTGTTAGAGCCTGTTAATCTCTACAACTTGTATTTTCCTTTGTCAAGCAACTGCTGTTGGACCTTGGCTAGCATCACGGCCCGCTCCATTGTCTGTGGTACTTGGGACTGTACCACTGCACCAATTTCAGGCTTGAGACCTTTTGTGAATTGAGTCACAAAAAACATTACATCATAGCCGATGTTATGCATCTCCAACTCAAATTGCAGAGCCTCAAATTTTGTTGTGTACTCTTCGACAGTCCCCTGTTGTCGTAGTTCCAGTAATTCTCCCAAGGCATGGATATAATCATAAGCCCCAAACTTAGCTTCCACTGCTTTCATGAACTGTTCCCAAGTGCCGAAGCCACCTTTGAGACACTGAACATGCCCCCACTTGGCTGCATTCTCCTTCTGCTAACTGATGCAGTAGCCACCCACAAGGATTGGGGCACATTGTAAATTTGGAAGTAGTCTTCACACATGGTTCTCCAAATCTTGGGGTTGGCACCAGTGAACTCCGGGAATTTCAATTTGGGCAAAGATCCCTTGTAATGTGAATCTCTGTGAGCCATGTCTCTGTGACGGTCACCCATGGCACGATGCTGCTGTGGTTCCCCTCTTGTCTGTCTGAAATGGTGCTCATGCTGCTTTGGTGGATCTGGAGGATGTTCTGCAAGTACTGATTCCTCCTCCACTGATTCAGCCCGCATCCTATCCATCCTCAACTGTGCTACTAATTGTCCAGTTTCCAAAACTTGCTTAGCCATGAAGGATTGATTGTCGATCACCTGCTGAAGAGCTCGAGCCTGCAGATCTTGATTTGCCTGAATCTGCTCTTGAGTATGGCTCACTTCACCTATCCTTGCGAACAATAGGTCAATACTCCCCATCATCCTTTCCCAACGCTCATCGTCCTTGCGGCGCCCTTCCTCCACTGCGTCCATGATGAGCTTGGACTGAACCGAGGGCTTGGGAGGCTCCGTGATGATGGACCCAGATTGCGACCGCAAGGCGAATCCCCAACTACGAATCCCGGAATTCCCAAACTACAACCCTAAGCGGCGCGAGGGTGAGGTGGGAGACGGCGCCGGAACGGCCAACCGGCGCTATGCGGTGGCCGCCGTCTACTAGGAGTCGGTGAGCGGGGCTTGGACGGTGAGATCGAAATGATACACACCGATGCGGCTGCGCAACAAGAAGCCGAAAACAGCTAGGCAAAACAAATCCACGGGATCGACTCGCGAATCGGGCACAAGCGGACTCACCGAGCGAAGAATGGTCGGCGGCAGAAGAGAGACGGACGAAGCGAAGTTCCCCAACACCCACGCGGAAGGACTGGTAGTCTCTGATACCACTGTAACTGCCCGTTGTCGCCGGAGAGATCAGGGCGATGACGTGAGAGAAGACAATCGCATCAAGAGTGGATAGATCTCACGAGCAGAGAGGGACACCGTCCCCTTCCTCTGAACCTCGCTGTAGTCTGTTACGACAGATAAAATTGTTCATACAACGCCTTTGACGTACGCCAGTTACATACCCGGCATCCGGGCTCACTGACCACACGGGCCCACACGCCCATCACCCCCTTACTCACGCCAACGCTTCCTATCGAACTACGTCAAAGGCATCTTCTCCATCTCCGTCTTCCTGTCAGGCTTGGTCAACCCCTTCAGGCATTACAATACCTTTTTTTAATTTTTTGATAAACATGCCAACGCCTTTGAGGAGGCCATGGATGTGCCTATGCCATGGATCGTCGTCCATCGAGTTGGATTCGCAGAGGTAGACGATCCTCGCTTCGTCTTCAATATTTTATCATTCAAACACAGTAGAAGTTTACTTACCAGTCGATCTAGCTAGCTACGATCAATCCGCCTCGTCTTTAATATTTGACTACACCTGGCCGTATCATTCCATACGCATTGTTCAAGTAAAGTCAACGCGGCATGATATTTCGTTTCTCTTATTTTGAAAGCGTTTAATTTGGGATATATTAAATAAAAAATATTACAAGTACTCCTCAATCATCATATAGAGAGAGTTCAGATCTATTTCATCTAGCGAAAGATATTTTTTATTTTTTATTTACCTATGTACTGAGCAATCCTGGCTATATTTCTTTATATTAGATCTATAAATTACATATTTGTTTTGTTTCATATTGTTCATCCATTAAATTATTGTCATGTTTCATTAGAATTTTAAGAAACTATGAAATATTTAGAATTTAACTCTTTTAAAATACTTAGGATACTCTGTTTTGAAATATTTCTAACCTAAGAATGTGGAATTCAATCTAATTTTTACTATGTTTTTCTAATACACGCGCGTGTCGCGCGTGCACTCTACTAGTTAGTACCGTCTAGAAGTATTTTGAGGTATGAATCTAGTGACATATCTTCTTTCTTCTTCTTTTTAGGGCAAATCTAGTGACATATCTTTGCTTCCATTCTTCTGTGGCAAAGGACTCTTCTGATTTGGTTGTGCCATGAAGGTGATCTTTTGCGCTTTTGCCCTCTAGGCTGATCTTTGGAAATGGCCTTTTTCATTTGTATCCGCTACATGTCGTTTGATGGCAATTCGTCTTTCTGACAAAAATAATCAAAATTTATGAATTATCATGAATTTTTATATTTTTTGTCAGAAAGTAAGTCTACAAATACTTTAGTTTGTCCACGCAAAAAAATCATGAATTTTGCATAAAGAAATTCAGTTCCCGCAGGAATCATGAAACTTTACCATGTTGAGTACCCCGTGAACTAAGCACCATTCTAAGGTTACTTGTTTAGAAATCGGTTTATATATCCAAGTTTGAGTATCTGATTTAGCAAAAGTGTTTGTTTATCATGATAGAACGAGAAAGCTAGGAGGGGGTTAGATTGTTGGAGCCAGACACGAACCGTGCTTGGAGAGTTGTAGTCCCACACGAGCCGCAGCTTGTGCCTTAATTTCTAGGGACTATTTTTTAGGTTTTCAACAACGGATCGAAAAGTGCGAGAGGAAGAGGTGCACGATTTGCGTGTTAAAAAAAACAATGGACATCGATGGATATGTGAATATCTCCTGGTGTCGATCGTGCGCGACTTCTGCGCGATCGTCGGCATCCTGCTGCCTCTCTACTTCTTGTTGTGCGACATGCCTCCCGAGTTCTCCGTTCAGCTCCCGGCTATCAAGGGCCTCGACCACGACACGCCGGTGCCCGGCGGCGCGTCCATCTCGCCGGCCTTCAACGTCACCCTGCACTCCAGCAACCGACGTGGCACGGGGAGATGCTACCACAACGGCGAAGCCCTGGTGAGCTATGCCGGGTTCACCATCGCGACGGGCCGAGTCCAGGGGTTCTGCGTGCCCGGCAAGGGCGCCGGGGAGATCCGGTTCCCGGCGTCGGCCGACGGCGTGGGCCTGCCCGAGCACCTGCTGGATCGCATGGCTCTGGAGCGGCGTCTTGGCGCCACGCAACTCGACGTCGAGGTGAAGCTGTTCCGCCACGATGACGGGTCGGAAAGGCCAATGTGGATATGGTGCGGGCTGAGGACTGATGGAAGGCAGCCGCCGAACGTGACACCGTGCACGGTGCTGGGTTTGCAGAATTGGTTTTCGGTGAATTTGGCCAGTAGTGTGATTATTGGGTTATTAATTTCGAAGATACCTTTTACCATATTATTACTATAAACTAAATTTGATTCGCTCATGTTTCACATGTTGCGTTGACTTTTCTATATTGTCATTATACCGGCTACATTTGGATACAAGTCGGCCAGTGCTCACATCTCGTGCCCAAACCCTGCGATCCGCCCACCAACCGATGTCATGTGTAACTTTCTCACTTTCAAGGTTGTTCGCTTGCTGATTCGCCCCTACGGCGTGCAGCCCACGCCCAGGTGCGGTAGTGGGTGTGTTTAGTTCACCAAACTTCTCAAACTTTCCATCACATCGACATCACATTGAAATACTAAATATAACAAATAACGCATGCATGAAGCATTAAATGTAGCTAGATAAAAAACTAATTGCATAGTTTTAATGTACACGACGAGACGGATCTTTTAAGCCTAGTTAGGTCATGGTAGGACAACGATTACCACAAACAAACAAAAAATATTACGGTACTTTTCGACCACCTTTTTCATGGATCTAAACACACCCAGTGTCTTGTTTGATATCGGTAGTATTGTTTCAGCAGTATATCTTACAAACTAAACTTGTTAACACGAATGTCTAACGACAAACCAATGCTTTTATGCATCATATATCCCAACATTTTGCAAGAGACAGAAATATATTGGAGAGGTATATTTTAACAAAAGAAGTGTGGATGTGGGCTCCAGGTCTAGCCAAACGAAGCCGTTCCTGTCGTCGTTGATTCAAGATGGATGTTGTCACATGATCCGTTTTTACGTCCTTCATTCTTTTTTAGGACACCAATGTGCTTGATGATATATTACACTAAAGAAAATCCCTAAAAATACCCCATAAAAACTTAGTTTTGAAAAAATAAACAGGGCTCCAAGCCTCCAACAGGTGTTGTGGGAAGCGGCGAAACGCCACGCATCCTGCAGACCGGGACACCCGCCACGCCCGGCCTGTCCCTTCGTGGCTTCGTCCTGGGCACATCGGGCTACTGGCGCCGCACTATACGTGCAGCCTGCCAGCCTTACCGTGCCTCATGTTCCCTCCGCCCAAGGCACGGGCTCCTCCGGTACCGACGGCGCACCCTCCCGTCCGTCCAAGGCTTCAAGGGGCTCTAGCCTGCATCTCCCAGGGTAACCTAGCTCGCCAACCTTCGACCCTATCGCGTGCGTCAACAACGGCCACATAGGCATGGAAGGTGTGTGGAAGGAATTTAGAAGACACGCCAAAATGGGAGCCGTGGTTTGTAACCGTTGGAGGGTTAGGGTCCCTGGCCGTGCTGAAGTTGCGTAAAAAATTAACTTCGATGCAGACCGGCTGAGGCCGGACGGCTCGCGGGAGCGCAGCCATGCCGGCGGCAGCATGCCGCCGCCAGCCGCTGCCGGCGGGGACGATCCACCTTCGCGCGGATTCAGTCTCCTTTCCCGGCGCAGGCGTGCCCCTAGCGGGTACTGGCGTGGGGCTGCTCAGCTGCAGCTGCCACCGCTGTCGGCTTGCGGCGGCTTCCCTTGGCCCGTGCCGTCGTTGTTGGGAGGCAGGATTTCTCTCTATGCAGGATTTGCACGAGATGGATTGCGGCCTTGCAGGGACATCAGGCGAAAGCCATTCCCGGGATGCCGGTGTCGACAATGACGGCGCCAAGTAGCGTCGTTCTCCCTCCTTGGGGCATTATTGAGATGCTCCTTGCTAGTGCTGCAGGCTTTCTGGTGAAAACCCAATTCCGTCTCGCCGGTGGGGCGGTGGCGACGTCTTCAATGTCGTTTTCCTTCTTGAAGGCACCGCTTTGAAGGTCCATTTCGTATCGATTTTGCCTTCCTTATTTCACGTTGCTAGGCATCGTCGTGGGTAGGCACAACTTGTCGGAGTGATTGCATAGAGGTTGTATTATGTTGGTGGTCGAGTTTTTTCAGTCCATCATCAAATTTCTAAGTAAACGAAGATTGTGATGGATTGGTGAAGTTTTATGAAGACATTGCAAGTAGAAGCATGGACGAAGAAGAAGATTGAGGCTTAGTCTCTTAGTTTTTTCTTTTTCTTAGAGCTTTCTTCTTGTGTTTGTGAGCTACTCTTGTGAAGGATTAGAGTCTAAAAACTCTTTGTAACCTTTGGCTATATATGTCCATATGTTGGGCATAGAGGCCGGATTATATCCTTTATTAAAAAAAACTGTTGGAGGGTTAGGGTCCCTGGCCGTGCTGAAGTTGCGGAAAAAATTAACTTGGATGCAGACCGGCTGCAAACAGCGCCAGGTGCAGCCCCATGCTGGATTCGCGACACGCGTCTGTTCGCGGGATCCAACGCTCAGGCTCACGTGGCCCCGGCTCCTAGGTCTTTCAGACGAAGGCTATGCTTGGCTCGGCTCGCCCGCGCTCGCGACGGCTCTCCGAGCCGGGTCCTCCATCTTCTGCCGCCTTGCCTTGCCTCCGACGCCCGACGGCCCGAGGAGCTTCGCATGCACTCCTATGGCAACGCCGGAGGTGGAGCTCCGTCTTATCGACCGTGAGAAGCTAGCTCCAAGCCCAACACCACGATAACCCATGACGATGTCTGCCCCAACTGCTACGATTTAATTTAGAGATCGAGTTGATTAGTAGGCTGCTTGATAGTTCTTGTTGAATAAACGAATAAGCTCTGCATACTACTTAATTTTGCTTTCGTCAGATCGGTTATTTTGACATATGCGCCATAATCTGATAAGCTGTTGTGTTAGCGCTAAAAAAAGCTGGTACAGCACAATAAAAGAATAGTAATTAATGAAGAATAGCATGGTCGTATATTTTTAACAATAAGCAATTAGCTAAAGGATTCAAACAATCCTAGTTAATCTTTAGCTAGCTGATTTTTAGTTAAAGATTAGATGGGTGGATCCAAACAGGATCTTAAGCGAATGGCCAATGGTTATCTTGTTGACCGACCGCTTTTCTTAGCACTGTTGGCAACCATTGTCCATTTTAATTAATTTGCCGAGCGTTGTCCATTATCCCAATCGGCAAGCATGTAGGTTCGAGTACTTAGAAAAATCATGGAGATTAGAGTTACTCTTTTTTGTCTTATTATATATTTCATGTCGTGTTTTCTATCTCTACTGATGTTTTTCCGTCCATCAGCTCACGATCGAGTCACACATGGTTTTCATTGTCGTCCCCGACGACGTGGTTTTCATTGTCGTCCCCGACGCGGACTCCTCTTTGATTGTTGATAGCCCGCGAGCCGCCGCTCGTCTCGCTGAGAGAAGGTAACATACCGACGAACTCGCCGAGTTGTTGGAGAGAATTATTTTCACGGGTAGGCCTCGTGAGTTCTACAACTACTGCCACTTAGGCCTTGAGTTCTGCAAGTGCAAGAATTACTTAATAATTATAGATTTGATGCACCAGCAGGAATACGAGTCTGCACAAGGAGACGATCGGCACCGGTTAGGAATCGAATGCCCCACAGCCTGAACTACCACGACAAAGGCTCTGCTTCCTCGATCAAATCACTCCCGGTTAGCCTCGCCTGTAGTCTAAGGCCGCAAGTGTAACATTCCGAAAATTCGTAGGAAATTGTTTAACGTGAAAAAAATCCCAATTTTCAAAAAGTTTTGGTGAATTATGTGGATGCTTAAACATATAAGATTGTCTTCCTTGTGGTCCCTTTATTCTTAGACAAATTTATAAATTAAATCAAAAATCAAATTGAAGTGCTAAGGAACAAATAGAGGTGATTTGGATTTTAATTGGTTTTATTGGATTTTTTGTTGTGTTTGAATTCAAACCCAGGTTTGAATTCAAACAACAAACTAAACTAATTTCTAATTCCATCCTAACCCTTTGGGCCGAGACCGTTCTCAAAGTCTACTTCGCCCCCTTGAACTTCCTTCCCTTTTCACAAACCAACCTAGCCCGGCGCTGAATACGGCACAGCCGCGGCACAGCCGATCACCCGTGCCCCTTCCTTCCCTTCTGCCGCTGACGAGCGGGACCCGCCTGCCAGCCTTCTTCCACCTCTACTCTCCCATTGTGCGCCGGCACTCTGCTCTCTGCCAGCCGGTGATGCACCTAGGCGCCAGCCGGTCCCATCACTGCGTGGGCGACCCGTCCGATATGCGCCGCGTGTCTAGGGTACAAACGCCCAAATATCCGCAGCCGTCCGTCCCCGCCTAACCCTAGCGCCGGGCGCCCTATAAAACCCCACCGGGGGACAGCACTCCCGACCGCAGCCGCCTCTACCCTTCGGGGTTTCCCATCTCGTTCGCTTCGTTATCTTGGGGGAGGGGAAGAAGGAGGAGAAAGAGTAGAGCGGAGCAGGGTAGAGGAGAAGGAGTCAGGCGTTGCAGCCGCAACGTCGGGAACCGCGACACGCCGCCGTCTGTGGAGCCGCCGAAGTGGAGCCGAACCGGAGACGCCGCGTGGAGGGGGACGACCGCTAGGGTATCGCAAGTCTCCCCCTGAGCCTGCGACGACTACAACGCCGACCCGAGGTGAGCGTTGCCGTTGTTCCCATTTCTCCCCTGTCTCCGACCGTGGTCGCCGCCATTCATGCTCGCTCCGCCGCGCTGCTAGCCCTCTGTGCGCCGGCCTCGTGCCGAGCCTCTTGTGCAGGACCCCATCGAGCAGCTAAACCCTTTTGCAAGCCGTCGTCGCCGTGCTTGCACCCAACGCCGCCGCGGACCGGGAGGCTGGTCACCGCGCGCGAGCCGCGACCGTGTCGCGGCTACGGACCTCCGTGTGCCCGCGCACGCGCACCCAGTCCCAGGCCACACCGTGGCGCTGAAAGTGCATCTAGGCACTTATATGTTTTGGTGATTTTGGATGACAGCATGATTAGTCATTTAACTTGTTTGCTTAAGCATATGAGCAGGTATCTATTCTTATGGATATTCAAGGAATATGATTGTTGAAGAATAAAAGCTCATTATTGATATAAAAGGATCACATGCCGAGAGAATTAAGAAAAGCAAATTTTCTCCTTTGAGGGTGCTGGTTGCCCAGTGCCTTTGTGGCTCGTCCAGCCTATCAAGCACCAGCAGCTCTCCCCAAACCTCTCTTTGTGAGAGTTGATTGATTTTGATCATATCATTGGATTTGGGTTGAGGGATGTATGTTGTTGAGCAATAGATAGCAATTGATAGTTCATATCAGCTATAGGAGCATATCCTTAGTGTTGAGCACTTCCGGTGAAGCCAAGCATCCATTGGAGCATTTGTTACTCTTGGAGGTGATCCTCCTAGACGGCTAGGCGTCGCCGGTGAGCTACCTCGTGTGTGGTAAGCACGGATTGGTTTGTAAAGGCTGGCCTTGCCTCCTTCGTGGAAAAGGGTCAAAAGCTAGTGACCGAGGAAAGTGGCTTGGAGTGGATAAGCCCGCCTTTCGTAGGCCCTCAACGGAGACTAGGATTCATCGTGTCTTTGTGACAGCCTTAGTGGCAGCGGTGATCCGAACTTCGGGAAAAATATCATTGTCTCTTGTTTTACCTTCACAAGTTCATTTCTAGCATTAATATTCGCTTCCGCTTCGATCTACTTGGGTGTGCTCTAATTGTGTGCAGGGACTTAGTGGACCTGCTTGATATCATCTACAAGAGCCCATCATCAAGTTTGGTTTGTGCTAGAACTCGTAGAGGGGGTTAATTCACATAATCGGTTTTCTCTGTTGAAAACCGGTCTGACCGCTTCTCCAAAGCGGTCTGACCGCTTTAAGCGGTCTGACCGGTTTTGGAAACCGGTCTGACCGATTTCTGTTGTACTGATTGTGTGAAAAAGTTTGTAATTTGCAGATTCACCTATTCACCCCCCCCTCTAGGTGACATCAAGGTCCTTTCAATTGGTATCAGAGCTTGGCCTCACATCCAAGCTTAACCGCCGTGAGGAAAGATGTCGACCACTTGTGAGGTAACATATGAGATAAAACTGTGCAATTAGTTTTTGATTTCATATAC
>OAMR01000228.1:588045-616011 GCA_900205405.1 Echinochloa crus-galli
CTGTCTCTTATACACATCTAGATGTGTATAAGAGACAGGGCCCTTTATGGATGATTGATGACAAAGGGGGAGAAGAATGGATTAAAGCTTATCTAGTTGATCTTGTAGTCATTTGAATTGTAATAAATTCGATCTTTATCTCTTTGTGGACTTGAGAACTTGTAATGTGTGCTACTGTGTGTTGAACCTTGTTTTATATTCTAAGTGACCATTTGCTAGTGTGATATTCATGTATTGTTTGATGCAATGTTGTTTCACATATGCTTCTGTCTGGGTGAAACCGGTCTGACCGGTTTCCCAAACCGGTCTGACCGGTTTGGCCCATGGCAGCGGGGTGAAACCGGTCTGACCGGTTTCCCAAACCGGTCTGACCGGTTTGGCCCATGGCAGCGGGGTGAAACCGGTCTGACCGGTTTCCCAAACCGGTCTGACCGGTTTGGCCCATGGCAGCGGGGTGAAACCGGTCTGACCGGTTTCCCAAACCGGTCTGACCGGTTTGGCCCATGGCAGCGGGGTGAAACCGGTCTGACCGGTTTCCCAAACCGGTCTGACCGGTTTGGCCCATGGCAGCGGGGTGAAACCGGTCTGACCGGTTTCCCAAACCGGTCTGACCGGTTTGGCCCGTGACAGCAAGCATGTGATTCTCTTGTTTTATTGAGTGCTATACATGTCATATGCATCACATATTGATTTATGATATCACACACACTTTTTGCACATGATGGATGCTAAGATATAGGGGGAGCTCTCAATTTTGTTGATTATATGTGAATTTGGCATTTGAGGCCGAATTTTTGAAATTCTATTCAATGCACATATTGAGGGGGAGCTCATCATATATCTTAGTCATCTAGAGCTTAAATTTCATATCTTTTTGTAAGCTTTAATCATGTTGTCATCAATCACCAAAAAGGGGGAGATTGAAAGTGCATCTAGGCACTTATATGTTTTGGTGATTTTGGATGACAACATGATTAGTCATTTAACTTGTTTGCTTAAGCATATGAGCAGGTATCTATTCTTATGGATATTCAAGGAATATGATTGTTGAAGAATAAAAGCTCATTATTGATATAAAAGACAAGAAAGCAAACAGGTGGTAATCATCCCATGCAACTAAGTCATAAAATGACAAGTGATTGGAAATGACAAGTGAGACAAGGGCTCAAGCATGTTTAGTTGGTCTCACTTAATAAGATACTTGTCAAAGGTTTTGGGATAGAACATGTGAAGAAATTTGAAGTTTCTTTGGGCTTGTTCCATAGCAATGGTTACATTCAAAATGAGACATGATTCTATGGATAGTATATGGTCTCAAGTGCATTGATGTTTATGGACAAGTTATCTACCAAAGAACAACATTCAAGACATGGATTTCAATGTGGATTTCATGATGATGCAATGCAAAGCAAAGCTTAATTTGGCAAGAGAGGATGGAAGGGATCAAGCTAGATGCGAGTGACGTTCCTAGCAAGGTGAAGGGCAAATTGGTTTTGTAGCCGAGGTACCTTGTTTGGTGGAAAGGTCTAGCATTATAGTTTGGGTTTCTATACATCAATCAAGTCATATCAAGTGAAGCAATGCGAAGCATCTTATCTTTGTTTGATCATATATATTGGAATGGCTTATGAATTGATCCATGCAATGGAAATTCTAAGTCATTAGCTCAACATTGGATTTGCTCATCAAGACATGAAGTGTTGAAGCCCTCAAAGTTGAGAATGATCAAGTATGGCATCAATGAAGATATAAAAGCTTAAGTGGTAGATTCTATTTATTGTTTTAATCTTGAGTTTAGGAATGCCGTACTATCAAGAGGGATGCAACATTAGTTGTCTTGGCATACACCAAAAAGTGCTCATTAGATCAACCCATGTGAGATAGCCTTGAGAGATATACTCTTGGGAATTTAGTGTGCTGAAAGACCCCAAACCGGTCTGACCGGTTTGGGAAAGCGGTCTGACCGCTTTTGGGTTTGTGGTGCTGAGTGGACCCAAACCGGTCTGACCGGTTTGGGAAACCGGTCTGACCGGTTTGGGGCCCTGACATGTGTAACGGCTAGTATAGTTCGTAAACCGGTCTGACCGGTTTGGGAATCCGGTCTGACCGGTTTCCAACGGCTATAACGGCTAGTTTTGGTTGTGTGGGGTATTTATACTCCATACCCCTCTCCTTTGAGGGGTGCTGGTTGCCATTCCATTCTAACTCGCCTAGGGCAGTTCCAAGCACCAGCAAGCTCTCCCCAAGCCTCTCTTTGTGAGAGTTGATTGATTTTGATCATATCATTGGATTTGGGTTGAGGGATGTATGGGTTGTGAGCAATAGATAGCAATTGATAGTTCATATCAGCTATAGTGAGCATATCCTTAGTGTTGAGCACTTCCGGTGAAGCCAAGCATCCATTGGAGCATTTGTTACTCTTGGAGGTGATCCTCCTAGACGGCTAGGCGTCGCCGGTGAGCTACCTTTGTGTGTGGTAAGCCACGGATTGGTTGTAAAGGCTGGCCTTGCCTCCTTCGTGGAAAAGGGTCAAAAGCTAGTGATACCGAGGAAAGTGGCTTGGAGTGGATAAGCCCGCCTTTCGTAGGCCCTCAACGGAGACTAGGACTCATCGTGTCTTTGTGACAGCCTTAGTGGCAGCGGTGAGGTCCGAACTTCGGGAAAACATATCTTTGTCTCTTGTTTACCTTCACAAGTTCATTTCTAGCATATACATTCGCTTCCGCTTCGATCTACTTGGGTGTGCTCTAATTGTGTGCAGGGACTTAGTGGACCTGCTTGATATCATCTACAAGAGCCCATCATCAAGTTTGGTTTGTGCTAGAACTCGTAGAGGGGGTTAATTCACATAATCTGTTTTCTCTGTTGAAAACCGGTCTGACTGCTTCTCCAAAGCGGTCTGACCGCTTTAAGCGGTCTGACCGGTTTTTGAAACCGGTCTGACCGGTTTCTGTTGTACT
Source organism: Echinochloa crus-galli (assembly GCA_900205405.1). Lineage (NCBI taxonomy): Eukaryota > Viridiplantae > Streptophyta > Magnoliopsida > Poales > Poaceae > Echinochloa > Echinochloa crus-galli. The sequence continues at coordinate 591,006 of OAMR01000228.1, forward strand.
GATTGTGTGAAAAAGTTTGTAATTTGCAGATTCACCTATTCACCCCCCCCCTCTAGGTGACATCAAGGTCCTTTCAGGCGCGGCCCAGCATGAGTTGGAGCCTGCGCGCACGAGCGCTAGCTTGCCAGCCATGCGTTGCCGCTGACCGGGGAGCCGGAACCCCGCGGGCGTCGCCGTTGTGTCGAGCCGTGCGATCGTCGTGCTCGAACACTAACCTCGTTGCCGGCCGCGGCGGCTGCAAACTCGCCCGTCAAGCCTTCGAGCGTCGTCGTCGTGCCGTCCACCGTTGACCTCACCGCTAACCCAACCCTCGTCGGCGCTCCGCCATGCCGCCGTCGAGCCACACGTTGGACCACAACCACACGCGCCTAGATCTGCCAAAGAAGATCCCGCACGGCCGCAAGCCGATCCCGTGCGCCCGGTGCACATGAGCTGCACTCACGGCTCACGGTGGACGCGGTCCACCGCACCGCAACCCAGTCGAACGCCCTCGTGGGCCGGAAGCTCAGCGCTCTTGGGCCGGCCCAAGCGCTTTGGGCCCAAGTCCAGCCTGCTAACCTTTAACCTTTTCCTTTTCCCGTTGGACCGCTGACATCGTGGCCCCACCTGCTATAAACTCATGTTAGACTGACCAGTAGGCCCAGCTGACCCCGCTGACCATTGACTGGTCAACGTTGACCAAGCCAACACTGATGTCATCCGAGCCCACGATGACGTCAGCAGACCTGACCCCCACTGATGACGTCAGCACGACGTCATGCTGACATCAGTAGTGATGACGTGGCACCACCTGAGGCTGCCACGTGTCCCTGTCTGAGTGATTTTCTTTTTCAGAATTTATTTAATATTTTTAGAAAATGATTTAAACTTAGAAAATTCATTATAAATTAACCGTAGCTCAGAAAAATATGAAACCAATTTCTATATTTTTCTAAAATCTTGATCTACACGATAGTGTAGAGTGTTGGTGTTTCTTTGCTAGTAGATTCCGTCTTTATTTTATTTCCGCGAATATAGGAATTTTGGAGGACCAAGAGGAGGTCGACTACTACGACAACTGCTTTGGCAAGGGAGAAGACTGAGTACCTGGTTCACGCCCAGCCATTCTCTGAAATACCTACTAGACATGCAACTAGTATGCTAGCTCTTTATTTTACTTGCATGATAATGATATGCCTGCACTGCCTTTTTATCTACCCTGTTTTTCTTGCTACCTATTATCCACTATATGAGAATGCTATGCTTGCATGTGTTGGGATGGTTGTGATTGATATTCTTAGCGTGAGTTGGATGGCATAGGTGGTGTAATGCAGTTAGGCGGTGGAGGCGAGTGATAACAACCCGATCGCTTTTGATGCTGATACTCGCTTTACCGACAATTAATGACCGCGTCGAAATGTCTGGAAGTGGGAATTTACAGTGCTCACCATCTACCCATAATGGGGAGGGTTCCATCAAACCTATCTAGTGCGGTACCAAGACTGTTAGGAGAATCGAGTTTGATATGTGTAAGGGGGACTCGTTGCGGCGTACTCTCCCTGATTTACTATTGCCCGGCCTCGACTGGCCCTGGTGGGAAGGTTTCACATCCCTGGGGCAGATGTTAGCGTGCAAATGTTTCCCGGGCCTAGGGAAGCAGGATGGTACCATTACTTTTTAGGGTCTTTGTTGTGGGCTGCGTCTCGAGCTGGGCACAAGCTCCCAGCTCGGGTGGTTCCTGGAGTGCAACCTCTGCAGAGTGTAAATTATACGTATAGCCGTGTCCACGGTCACGGACGATCCTTCTTCTGGTTCATCAGACTAGCATAGGATTCTGCGTCCTTACCTTTACCTTATCTAGGATATGAGAGTTTGGACCGGCGTTGCAGATGAGACAGGTGGGAAGGAAGCTCACCGTGTCGACTAGAGAGTGAAAGGAGTTGGTGGATGCTTATTGTGGGAACCTATTGCGGCAGTACGAGCCCGATGTGGATGTGAGGATGATGGTTGGTTTTGGGGAGTGTATGTGCTTGTGAGGAAAGGTGTTTGGAGATGAGATAAACTTGGTAATATTGCTGCTCGCGTATAGAAAACCTCCGGCTTATACTTCTTGAATACTTTAATACTAGTTTAGACCATTTTAAAGCATTGGTGCATATTATAGTTGGTGACGTGGACCTATCCGATTTCCTTTGGGGACAGACTTTGGGTACACAAGAGAAGACTCCGAGTACAAGATCAACCACGAATGAAGATATCATAGTGGGTTGTGCGCTGCGCTCAAGGATGCCTGTGGAGGTGGAGGCGCGAAGCACCGGAAGCTTATAGCTATCCGCTGCGTAGTTGTTTTCCTTCTGTCGAATAGCCCAGAGGGCTTGTACCATACCGCTATGTATTTATATCATGATTGAGGACCTTAATCGTTGTATGGATATGATATTCGGCTGAAATGAGTCTGTACGTGATAGCTGTTGATTCTGGGACTATCACAAAGATACAGGGAGTCGGATTCTCGTAAGTGGGAATCTGGTTCATTTCAGCAAGGTCCCATGCTTCGCGTAAATTAACCATGGGCAACACCTTTGGAGTCTCACGTCTGGGTGCACATGTAGCTCGCAGCTGCATATAATTTTCTTTTTGTTACAATCAATTTGACGATACCGATAGATGAACGGGATTAGATTGACTGAATATTGATGCCATCATTATGACCATGCGGAAACCCATTGGAGATTAGGAGGGCAAATAATCTAGGTTTAATTACCGTTTTACGATGGCGCTATGGACATTGATAATCCTCTGGAGCTCCAAGATGCTGCTGGTTGGAGGGATGTCATTAGGTTCCATGGTTCTTGGTTAGTAGTTTTTACATCGTCCATGCTTATTTAAGGCCAATGCTAATCTTTAGAAATGCTCTGTTTCATCTTTTTCATGCATGCTTTAATACCTACTTACTTCTCCATATCTAAATTAATTTTTTTTAAAAACAATCTATAGTAATTTGAACAAATAATCATATATTTGCACATAGCTATTCCACGAAATCTATTGTGTACTTCAGTTACAAACAAAAAATTATTTTCAACACTGCGTACCAAGCTTTCAATTAAAATTTTCCTTCAACACTACTAATTATAAAGAATTATTGTGTAATTGTGAGATTTTATTTATCTTCTAAATATGTTATGCAATCTTATTTTTTATTGGAGACCTCTTTTTTATTGAGCGTGCGTGTCGCAGTCTAGCAGTAGTCGTTTCATGATGTATGAAACTCCCCTTGACTACAATATTGACGACATTTGATTTTTTTTCTTTCTTATTTTACCTAGGTACTGAGCAATTCTAATATGTGGCCTATATTTCATTTAAAATACTTAGATACTCTATTTTGAAATATTTCTAACATAAGAATGTAAAATTCAATTCAATTTAAAAATATAAAAATTATTGTTTACTATATTTTTCTAATACACGCGCCGCACGCACTGCACTCTACTAGTAAGTTTTGATACCCGTATATTTGTATCTCCTTGCGGCACACAAATATAATTACTAGTAAAATAATAAAATAAACAAGATAAAGGCATCATTACTCACGAGATGTGGTGATTTGACAGGTGGCAATAAACAATGTAAACCGTGTCCCCTCATTTGATAGTTAGATGTGGCGAGATGGGATTGATTGTTCAACTGTTCGTCTGATCGTGTAGCACTGAGAGATCACTTGCCTTCTGCCTTGATCCTGGGAGCAGGATGTCACGTGAGGTCGGCTAACGGGCTCCTCTAGGGTGGAGGGCTCCGGGAAGGGGGGTAATATGCATGAAAGTTCAGGTTGAAAGGTGTGGATCGGAGGCGGTGGGAGTTCAATATGTGGTACATACATTCCAACATCTTGATACTACAGCAAAAGCAGGTGAGGCGAATTGCCATGCCAACGAAGATCGTCAAATAATTGGCATTCCAATAATTCGGATGAGGGGTCTTTTACGGTGCTTTAGGTCATAGTTTCTGACGGTCGTGTTACTGAACTTTTGATGTCATTTGCAGAGGTGCTTGCACAGTATTCTTCAATGCAAGAATCCAGTTATAAACTGATGTCAAATGAATTATCTGGAGATAGAGATCAAATATATTATATGAATCCCAGGAGAGATCTCATTTCAGGGCCTCCCTTTGAAGTTTAATAAGTTTAGAATTGGTAATATGGATAAGGCACCAAGTTACATAAAAGTGCTTCCCTAAAACAAGAAGTGCATACAAAATCAAATTCATGAATGCGCACTGAGAAAGTGTCCCAGCTTCTTATTGTTCATTCGTAAGGCAACTTCAGACTCCAGTCAAGGTTACAACTACAGCTTTTGCCAATTTGTGGTCACACTCATGAGTCACAGTTGTTCTCATGCACCAGATTTTATCCATAAAAGCAGCACGGTAAAATTAGCCATCTAAAAAGCTTCAAAAGTTAACCGTCGTCCTGACCATCTACCAGGAAGTATTTTTGTGGGCAAAATCTTGCGCCACTAATAGTTAGGCTACTGTCTTTTGTGTACTTAGCTATGTAGAATTGTGCTCGTCCAGCTTGTTCATGAACATGGAGTGTCTGTCTAATTGATTTTTTGACTTGCACCGAGTTACACCATCTGGATCATCGAATTCACGGCTCCCGCCGCCTCCTCAGGTCCCTCCATCCTTGTAATTAGATTGCCAATGCGTGGCGATAACCAAAAATACACCTCGGTGCCACGTAGAGCAGCAACAAGATAGGAAGCTAACTGAAATTAAAAAGAAACACGTGAACAAGATGTGCCCATAAGCATGGCTTTGTCCTTTTGGTTGAGTATAAATTTAAATTTTACCTTATAGTGCCGAGCTACGCAGAGATTTGGGTGGCGAAGCCACAGTAAGCCATTTATTGTCCCAAGGATTGAAAAGGCAAGGAGTATCCAGTCATGGTTGTCATAATCCTGCATCCAGAATCATGGTTTACATATGCTGAGCACTGTTTGCTTAAACGATCATTTAGTCCATACCCTGCAAACCCTATGCAGTGGCTATCCGTTTTTGTTTAATCTTTCGTTTGTCTTATTTATTTAAATTAATAGCCTTCTAACCAGTTTAATTTTTTAGATAATGGATTTAACCCGTTTAAATGGCCATTTGGTTAGAAGAAATATCTAAATAATAGGTGATGGACTGTTTATGGTTTAGGATAGGATAACACAGATACTGAGAAGAGAGTTCGTTTGCAAGATTTTTAGCATTTGTTCATAAAATAATTAACTTAAATTGTTAATTATTCCAAACAATTATTGAATCTCATTGGGCCCTTGTTGAGTTCTCAAATTCTACCCCAAATTTCACTATGCAAAAAGAAAATTCTTATCACATCAAAATATCGGCACATGCATGGAGTACTAAATATAGATGAAATCAAAAATTAATTACACAGTTTTGTTGTACTTTGCGAGACGAACATTTTGAGCCTAATTAATCAATGTTTGGACAATTTTTCACACATACAAACGAAATGCTACAGTAACGCAATGATTACGAAGTGACAAGTTCGGCAAGGCCTTAGCTCCGTGGTGCGGTGCGCTGTACGCACATGGCGTACTAACGAGTAAAAACTCTTGCTCGGCTCGTTAGAAATATGCACCGAGTCGAGCCGAGCCGAGCCGGTTGCGATCCAAACGAGCTAACAAGTTTCGAGCATTTTGTCGGGCCCTATCCGTAGCATAACGATTAACATTTGTCTGATGTACAAAAGGGAAAAGTCCTATGCTAGTGCACTGCTTTCCATAGCCGTGTGGTGGGTGACCAGTGCGCTTTCATATTGTTGATTGCCGTGCTAAAATCACTGCAGCCATTGCTGAGAGCAATCTCATGGACTGAAAACCACAAGCATACGTGTAATCAATCATTTTCAGTTGAGTTCTATATATAGCGAGATACATAATTTTTGAGACACGAGTTCATTACCGAAACGGATGTTGGAACCTTAAAAGTGACCATGAATATAAGCACCACATGAGATAGGAGTCCATAAGCTGAAGTCAGCAGAATCGGGAACTGAGAATGAGCTGGTCTACACGGTGAGGTGTAGAAGTACCAAAGAATATAGTCTCCAAGACCCAATATCAAAGACCACACAAAGAACCTATGCCTCATACCCAAGCTCTGTGGACCTAACCTCCAGATACGGATAAAACTGTTCCAATATTATAAACATTATCAGTACCACTTTAGTAACTAAGCAAATGAAATCAATATAAAAGAAAAGGGAAAGGAGTTAATATTATGATTGTCACCCAGGAATGAATATAAGAAGGATAGAAATTGCAAACGTGGTCCAAGGAATTGCGGAGTCAGAACCCTCGGTGCAAACTATGGTGATGTTGCCACTGCAAAAGGAAAACGCATAAGTGACAGTTAAAAGTGGAAGAACAGAGCAAGGGCCTTGTGCTATTGAACAAATGAATGTGATTAAGTGAAGGCTCAGTAAATGTGGTGATTTATTGGTGTGTGCATAATTGGTCCCTAATTTATAGAATTGTCAATGTGAATTTACTAAGGTGCCAACTATGGTACAAATTGTTGTCCTCATAATTATACAACCATGTGGAGCAAACAAAGCAAGGATTGTGGTTAGATAACCCAGGAGCACATGGAATACAATTAGAGATTAGGAGACCCTAATCTTATAGGAGGGCTGCAACAAGATGGAATAAACACTAAAAGATCCAGAAATGCTTCTCATGGTACTTGTCTTAGATTCCGATGAAGAGGCTAGTTATGTGATCATGTGGATAGCAAGAGCACACAGGTGCTAAACGTAATATATAGAATAGAACAGCTGCAAATGGAAAAGGAGTAAACGACTGTAAACTCACTGAATATTTGCAGAACGCTGAGAACAAAATAGAGCGACAATGCTCGGTATGTGTATAGATACAATGGTTCTTGGTGTGTATAGGATGCACAACAAATATGAGCTAGGCAGCATAAAGCTAAATATGGTTTAAGCAAAGCGACAGCTATTTCAATGATTGCGTTAATCATTGGTTATATATTTTTTTGATACTAGCACAAAGTTATAATATTATCGGAAAGATCGAAATAATTACTAATTATCCTTAAAATTGGCGGTTAGATCTTCTCTATACTAGCATACTACTAAGTACTAGTATGGAACACCATAAAAAAGCTTGGTCCTAAAATACTGCAAACAACTATATGTACCAGACACTCCGTGGTAGAGGCGGAGCAGATGGAACAAGGACTGGGGTTCCAGCAGCAGGTCCAACCTCCATGAACAAAAGAATGGCCACGGCAATGCATACACTTCGAGTGTCCATAATACTCCTGCACATAAATAAAGAAATCAGATAAGAGAGAAAGTGAATTACCCGCAAAAAAACACAAACAAACACAAGCCACCTTGTAAACAGAAAAAGGTCCAATACTGTCGTAGTAATCTATTAATGAGAAAGGCATCATACTAATTCTCATAATAACCAAGTATGCAAATGGGTTAAGTGCATTCAGAGACATGCATAGGCCTGAACTTTCCTCATACACATTCTCTTAATAACCAAGTATGCAAATGGTTTAAGTGCATTCAAAGACATGCATATGCTGATATGCCTGGACTTCTGTATTTTCTAAAAAAACAAGTAAGCAAATAACCTCGATGTGAATAAATCAAACTAAATCCCAGGAGATTAGACATAATAATTGTATACCTCGATGTGGAGGAAAGTTCATGTTTTTCTAAACAAACATACTGATTCACATCGAAATGGTACCAGTCGTACTCAATAACAGAAGGATTTGGTAGAAATATGTAACATGATCCCTCCTAAAAAAATATTGAGACTAATTGTTCTACGCTTATACTGTGATGTCCATCATCCACAAATTCTGACCTCAGCGAAACTGCAATGCAAGCACATTGGTTAAAGAACCTGCATCATAAATATTTTTGGTTCTACTAAATCTGGGATTGGCTGGGCTGCTAAATTCCATGTGGTTAATTTCGGCTAAGGAATCTAAATTCTGTAGTTATCTTACATGATGGATCATAGAATTATATCATAACTGTACCAACTTACTTCTTCAGTGCAGGTGTACTTCCTCCCATAACTGACACTTGTGTTGAAATCATCCTAGCTAATAGCATTTCTCTTCCCCGAGGTCTTCAAAGCCACATGGATTTATTATTCCAGGGGGAAAGATTAACATGTTTGCTGCATTTTGGATTTGAACCTAAATGAGCAGGGCCTCCATCACAATTTTAACCAATTGGACCATGCTCAGTTATAAAACTTGCAATACTTCCGAGACCATTTTGCTTCATAAATTTCAAGTATAATGATTAATAATTGGTCAAAGTTGAATATATTAAATGCCATGAAACCATTTGTCCACGGTAAATTACATGTCAGGCCATCACTCATTGAGATAGAGCTAATTAGGAAGGAAATTTTATTCTCTCCATCTTGAAAAACAAGGCTTCCAAGGTGGGCTGGCAAAAAGTATGTAGCCTTGAGTTCTAACATGAGAAATGGGGATGTCAGATTATTTAAATGACAATTGCGGATAACAAGGACCCCACATCAGATAATCATCCAATCATCAAACTAAGTTTGCTAAGTCAGATGGAGATTTAAGAACAATATAATGGCTCAAATACACCTAGATATGTCTTGAATTTGAATACAAATTTTGAATCTCGAACGCTTTGTATTACATGAAATAAAATTATGGTATCTCAATAGAAATGGATAGACTACATGACTTTTACTACTATTGAACAAAATGATACATGGATTGGAAATATAAGATATATGCTAAGGTGGATTATAACAAATATTTATTTTTAGAACGAGCGTTGTACTTATTTCATCTAGAGAAAGAAGTTTTCTAAACAGCTTATATTTGATTATTTTATTTAAAACATCACAATCTAATAGAAATTATTAGTCAGAGTCTCACCTTATATAACGTGTTAATGTCCTAAACAACTTATGTTTGTTAATAAGAGAGGTCTCTAAGCAAGAAGATGGTAGGGAGAATATGTAGTGGAAACTGAGTATTAGATGGAATCCTGCAAACAACCATCGTACACCACCAGATCGGGAATCAACGACATCAAATGGAGTCAACAGTCCTGATGCGTTTTTGCAATTTGACGCCCGCACCTCTTAATACATTTTGTGATTTGGCCCCTAGCACTAGGTGGATGTGCATCTATGCCCCCCCAATCAATCGATCCCCAATTTCAGATCGAGATTTGAGACAGAGTTCGTGCTTCTTCCACACCGCAATCGCAATCACGCCATGGCCGGCAAGGACTTGGGGCACCAGGTTGCCGGTTCTCGAATTCTTCGCTGCCTCTCTAGGTTCCTTCTACTCGTTGCTCCTCTCGCTGCATCGCTGCGCGGTCTCATCCCTGTCGAGCTGCTGGAAGCCTGAAACGGCTCGCTCCCAGTCCCCTCAGCTGTAGATAGTAACATCCGCATCGCTGCCGTGAACACTCAGCTGCAGCGGCTGGATCACCCTGGCCGCGCTCTTACTCCGCTACGCTAGACCCGTGTGCCATTCATGCTGATTGCAAGGCCATCCTCGCAGTGACCTACGACACCTCCCTGCTTCCATACAGCATGTATGTGCACAACGCCAACGGTGGTTCCTCCAGCAGACATACATGTTGTGGGCTTGCTGCAACCTTCAAAGTGCTCGATCAAATGTCATGTCCATGGCAAGTTTCGTTGTGTACGTCTCTCACACGTGAACTCCCTTTTTAGCAAACAACAGTGGAACATTTATATTTCTGTATTTTTTATTTGACTTTCATAGTGTAATGCAAACAAATATATGCATGATTTAGTACTTCAACCATTTTTCTTATTTCTAATACTAATTTAAATCATTGGAATAAATTAATACAATGTCAATCAATGGAAGATATTTTTAGTTATATAAATTGAACTCTGGAACTCAACATCTTATATCCAATGAGGAATACATTATATTCAAATATTTAGGTCTGAGTTCCCAGATTAGCCGTAGTTTACTGAACACATCTCTAGACAATCTTATATTCTTTGCCAAAATATCCAAAAGCAATATATATCAGCCGTTTCCCATTATTTATAGCCATTATATTGGTGATGAGTAACAGTCTAATCTTATTTCCACACGCCTGCTCTTAGGGACAGCTAAAGAAAGAGAAGACACGGTTCCTTACTGTAGTATCCTTGCCTTTTGTCCTAAAGTGACTCCTAGAATCCTGTTCATAATAGTGCATACCTGTGTAGAGCTTAAATCTTTCATTGTTGAAAAGTCACTGCTTGAATATCCTTTGCTTATTCCAATTTAATAAATGTTTTGAAGGGGCACCTTTTGCAATTTTTAGATAAATTCACGTGCATCTGCTGCCATTGAATATAGGATAAATGTAGCAACACTAAACTCAGGATCTAAAGTGCTGACTGCTAACAGGGTTTGCATTTTGTAAAGATAGTATTATAAGTGTTGTTAATTATGTGGTTGCCTTCTACTATTGTTTCTATAATTCTACAGGATAATTTTACATGTGCAGTTATTGGCTCAAGCCATAGCAAGTAAAATGGCATGCTCAAAAGTTTGATGTCATATGCATGGTTAATTTCCTACAAAGAAGAAAACATTCCACATCTGGAGGATCAAGTTGGAGGGACGACTGTACTATCAGCAAGCCTGCTAAGCGATGGAGGGTGAAGCGTTGAACTGAGCAAGCATTGCGCACAGGGAGCTGCAAAATTGAAGAGCAATCTGGTGTTTTTCATCCCCTTGGAAGTCACTCAGGAGTGATAACATTGAGTTGTAACTGTAAAGGTCGACATGGTTCTTGCTGTTTGAGGGGTTGTATGCTACTTCTGTTAGCTAAATCAGGGCCCTGTACGCCACTACTTAGCAAGATAGTGTATGTCTAGTAGCCCGGACTAATTGTTATTAAGTAAACCTTTTAAAGACTGATCACTGATGTAATGTAGTTATCATGGTAATGAAATTCAGGTTTACCTGTTGTTAAAAAAGAATAATGTTGTATAATCTCCATGTGTAAATAGTCCTCCCCTTGTGAACAGTATTACCCATGTGGTCGTGTATTCTGGAGTGATTCTTTTTGTAGATGTAAAACCCAGAGCCACCAATTTAGTTGGCCAAAATATGAATATCTAATATGTATGATGAATGAATTTCAACAATAAATTATATGTAGTTTTTCTTTTTTTTTCTTGATATGTATTACAATTCATCAGCTTAATTGGTGTATCCTATGTGTTTGCGAAAAATCTCAGTATACTTGCATGCAATTCCACCAGCAATAAGATACAAAGAAAATGGTTGATCAATTTCACCATCGATGCATATAAATGGAGAGCAAACTTAATAGTGGAAATATGATACTTTCGAGAGATATGGCCTAATTATGTTAAATAAGTTCATATATTCTACTTAAATTACAACACCAACTACCAAGATTCAATCAGAACAACACACCATGGCTGATTCTACTACTACTAGGAATAACATAACTGGAATAACCTTCTCCATGAGACTATTACAAGCAAGGTTCTATGTGGGACAAACATAGTTTGACATCTACATACACATTGAAACAGCATGAATTCTTCAGCAACAGCCTTCACTGGCAAAAGAATTCCTTCTGCTCTTGCAGAAAACAAGCTGCAAAACATAAAAAAAAGAAATGTACTTTAGGAACAATATGCTCAAATCGTGGTCGTGAAACAATGTCCTCAAAATGTGTTCCTCATACACAATTTCTCAAACTATGCACCTACAAATGAGTTCCTACACAAAACTGCAAAAGCAAAATATAGGAAGTTGATTCTTGTACAAACCTATTAATGTCTTAATTTGACATTATACATTTTATTTTAGTGTATTCTGTAAATGTCATGATTTGTACCCTAGTTCATGATGCCAAAAGCAGATTGTTTTGAGAATTATATGGTCAGATACCTTGCATCATTGTTGTGGTTCTTTGTTTGGGCAATTGCGTGAATCATGTTTCACAAGTTGTTTGCACTTCTTGCACATGCGTGGCATCCTCTGATTTTTCTTTTTCTTCTCACTCTTATTTTGTTGTGACCCTTTATCATGATGCCCTTTGATTCTCTTGATCTTACCCCTAGAACGTGTATCACTTGGTGGGTGGATGTCAATTTGATTTGGAATAGAACACCCAAGGTATGACTCAAATTCCTCAACCTGGCTTCCTTCTTTTGTTGGAACCAGCTGAACCTCCTTGAGTTTCTTGTACCGTTGTTCTTCAAGAGCTCCATCAAACCTCAACCAAAACTCTACTAAAGAAAGTTTCCACCCAATCAGCCGAGAGAAGAAAGAATTTGCACTCTCTGACCTTGAGGTGGTCCTTAGCAAACCTGACAAAGGTATATCATTGAAATAAGCCGGCGCCCATGATTTCCGTTGCTCAAACTTTGTTGTGAACCATTCATTTCCATGCAGATTATACTTGGTCATAATATGTCCCCATCTTTCCTCAAATTTAGTTGGTGTTTCAGATGACCAAACACAACAGTTCAAACGTTGGTGGAATTCTTCATCTTCTTTCAATGTCGGCCCAACCTTATCAACAACTTTCATCAAAATGTGCCACATGCATAACCTATGAACAGTTGTTGTAAAAACCTCCTGTATTGCAAGCTTTATGCTTGCTGCCTCATCGGTAATAATTAGCTTAGGTGAGACACCTCCCATTGCTTTCAAAAATGTATGAAACAACCACACATATGATTCAGTCTTTTCATTTAATAACATCGCAGCACCGAACAATACACTGTTCTTATGGTGATTGACGCCAGTAAAGGGTGTAAAAATCATGCCATACTCATTAGTGCTATATGTAGAGTCAAAAGAGACAAGATCGCCAAAGTGAGCATAATTTTTTCTGCAGGTTGCATCAGCCCAAAACACATGGACCAACCTGCCTTGGTCATCCACAACATAGTCGAAATAAAAACCTGGGTTTGCGAGGCTCTTTCTACTCAATTGATCAACAAACATTTGAGCATCTGATGAATTTATTAGTACCCTCAAAGAACCATGGTAATTCTGCAAGTCCCTTTTCAAGAATCCAACATTCTCAAAACCCCCCGCACCAACACGAAGGTACCTGTATGCTTGTGATGTGCCAATGCTTGCTTTGTGGCATGTCAACAGTGTCTTTTTGGCACTCAATGTAACCTTTCTATTGGACCTTATGAACTGCTTCTTTTTGGGGGTCACGAATGCATGTGTATGGTCTTCTTCAAATCTTATCACAATGTAATTATGGTCCTTAGTCCGCTTGATAACAAGCATAGCTTCACATCCACACCTAGTGATTGTCTTCTCATACTTCCTCCGTTTGCAACTAGGCTCCTCTACATTCTTCTCATCACGAAAACCTTCTTTTGCACAATAGAAGCGCTTGTAGGCGATAACTCCATCAACAACCTTGTGCTGCCCAGTACGAACTGAAAACCCCACATGATGCGCATAGCATTTGTAGAACTCCTTGGCTGACTCAACATCTGCAAAAGTCATGCCGATCTTCGGTTTCATGGTGTCATCACATTGTGGAGTATAAGATGAACCCTACAAAGTATGCAATACATGTCAATAACACACCGGGATGGAAGATGTAACTTTGAGTAATGGTCAAATGACACCTACACAGAACGGGATGCTAATGGACGCATGTGGTGTTGTACATTGTTGAGCCGGTATAATGGGGCCAACTGACTCCGCATCAGAGTATACATCATTAAATTCCAATCGCCTTGCCATGCTTAATTCACCCTCGATGATCATAGTAGTTGCATAGTTGAATCAAACGGGAGAAACAGTAAAATGAATAGGATGGACACTGTAAATTTGCAGCTATAGACAGAAATAGGAGCAGAAGAAATTAACATATAGTCTTTTTACTCCAGCAAAGTGCATATGATGAATCTACTTGAGGAAACCATATCGCTATGCAGGACAAACATTTGAAGTAAACTGCTTACCTTCAGTCCTATGTATCCTGGTATGACACTACCTCTTTCTATTTATTTTGTCCTCCCTGTTTCCTTATATCTTCTGCATGTTTAAGAAGGGAATGAACCTGAATTTTGATACTGCAAGAGTAAAGGGTTAACAATCATCCCAATTCCAAATACTGCATGGTTAACAAGAGATGGTCCCTTGCAAAAAAAACAAGGATAGTAATGCATCTTGGCATAAATCAGCAGACAGTTAAATGGATGCACATGGATATGTATAGGTACGAGCAGAACTCTCACAGTGTAGATGCAGTAATTACACTAGCAAGTCTCCATTCATTTATCTGTTCTTTTTTTTTGGTGTTGCTTCCCCATTCCTACTAATCCTTTGCGATTAGGAACTATTTGTAAAGAGGTCAGGAAGCACTAATACGAAAAGGATATACAACTATTAACTATTGAAAGCCTTGAAGCTTACCGGTTAAACAGGCATGCACGCCAACAGCCTCGATTCAGTTATGTCTGAAATCACATTGGAATTGGGAACAGTGCCGCTCTTGCTTCCAGACCTGAAAGTGACAGATGAGAGATGGCACAATGTAGCCAGTTCTTCCACACGATTGTACTTGGTGGCAGATGAGGAATCGTGTGCTGGCGGAGGAAGACGCACCCTTGGCCCAGGACGACCTCAGCAGTGCGGCGCCAAATCCCTAGGTTAGCTGCAGTTGGGGAAAATCCTGAATCATTAGGGTCCAGCACCTTCAAATCAATGGATTGGAGAAGACGAGAAGGTAGAATACGAGTGGATTCGCAGTCGCGGTCGCTGGCCGGAGCTGACCACCGCCGCCGCGGGATTTGAGCTCTACAGTTTGTCCCGGCGATGGTTTGGCTCACAAGCAAATGGCGTGGGGATCGATTGAAACGAGCGAGGATGGCGGTACATTTTGGAATTCGGTGGAGGGATCTAACTGCAAAAGGCGCTGCAAGTGCAGGTGCTAAATTGCAAGATGTATCATGGAACCGGTTGGGCCATTGATTTTCCATCCGGTGGTCTAAGATGATAGTTTCCAAGATTCCATCTAATACCTAGTTTCCACTACATATTCTCCCAAGATGGTACTTGGTGAACTAAATAGAGCATGTGCTGACGCCGGGTTGCATGCTCTTTGTGCCCCCACTCACAAATGACATCGTCTCATATGCCAGGTTTTAGATGAATATAACCATAACATCATCTAAAATTACGCATATAGTATATATATATATTATTTAATAATTTGCTCATTAGTCTATTAGGTCTTCTAGCTCGTTGGCTCGCAAGCAGCTCATGAGCCAGCTCGAACTCGTTCGTTATACTTACGAGCAAAAACTCTTGCTCAGCTCGTTAAAAATATGCACCGAGTCGAGCCGAGCCGAGCCGGTTGCGATCCAAACGAGCTAACAAGTTTCGAGCATTTTGTCGGGCCCTATCCGTAGCATAACGATTAACATTTGTCTGATGTACAAAAGGGAAAAGTCCTATGCTAGTGCACTGCTTTCCATAGCCGTGTGGTGGGTGACCAGTGCGCTTTCATATTGTTGATTGCCGTGCTGCATGCTGTGCTGCGGCATATTGAAAGTGCATCTAGGCATGTAATCTATTTTGGTGATTAAAGGCAATAGAAATTTGGATATGATGCTCTGTATGAGTTGTGCAGGAATAAAATGAAATAAAAAGGAGAAAATGCTAAAGGAAGGACCCCAACGCTCATTCATATGGTGGAGGACTCAATTGGTGGATTTAAATTTAATTTTCCGTTTGAAATTGAGTATAGGACCACCGTACTATCAAGGGGGACGTAGTTGATAAATTCTAGTTGCTAAAAGTGCTTTGATTGAGATGACAAATTCTTGAGTCTCAAAAACCCTTCACAAACACCTTTTCTGCTCGGCCGGAACTTAGGCCGGAAGATCCGACCGGAAGTTCCGGCCGGCTCTGTCTTGGCTTTCTCCGGGCCGGAAGTTCCGGGGTCCCCCGGAAGATCCGACATACAGTCGGAAGATCCGGCCCCTGGAACTTTTCTGGAGATTTTCTAACACGTCTGTTGCTTTTCGGAAGATCCGACCAAGTGGCGGAAGATCCGGTACCCCTTCGCAGAGCACATAACGGTCATATTTTGGGGGGTTGGTATAAATACCCCACACCCCCCCTCATTCATGAGGGGCTGCACACACGACCTAACACAAGACAAGAGCATTCACTCTCCTCCTCAAATCCCCTCCCAAGCTTGATTCTTGCCAAGATTCACCTAGGGTTTGAGTGAGAAAGAAGACTAGAAGTGAGAACTCCCCTTGTTCATCTCGTGAAGCACTTCGAGCAACTTGAGTTCATTGATTCACGTTTGTTACTCTTGGAGCTTGCTCCTAGACGGTTAGAGGTGCCGGTGAACTCCCATTCTCTTGTGGTTTGAGTCCCGGAAGTTTGTATTACCCTCTCTCTTCGTGGGAGCACATAGTAAGTAACTCAATCCTCCTTTGTGGTTGATTGGGAGAGACTTGGGGTTAGTGTGACAGCCCAGCTCTTTGTGAGCATCTCAACGGAGACGTAGCTCCTTTGTCGAGTGAACTTCGGTAGAAAACCCTTTGTCTCCACATTTGCTCTTGTTCATATTGTTTCTATAACTTGATTTGTCCCGATCTACTTATTTGTGGCTATACTCTGATATTGATCATATATAGAAGGTTCCTTACATCATTTGTGAGCTTTGTATTCAAGTGGAATTGTCAAAAGGTCATTAGATTTCAAATCTCGAAGTACACTTGAATTGCCTGTCGGAAGATCCGGCTTATTCTCGGATCTTCCGGTTTTCTGTCTCTGTCGGAAGATCCTGTACAGTGTCGGATCTTCCTGGCCGGAAGATCCGAGACTGTGTCGGATCATCCGACCCTCTGACAATTTTCTGAGGATTTTTGCAGGAATTTTAAACAGGCCTATTCACCCCCCCTCTAGGCCTAGTGTTGGTCCTTTCAATTGGTATCAGAGCCTAATCCCTTGTTTAGGCTTAACCGCTAAGGGAAAAACACTATGACCGGTACGGGAGATGGATCCGAGATGGCTTCCGCTCACAAAGATAAACATCCGACGCCCGTTGAGTCAAGCTCAAGCGATGATGAATTCAACATTAGCGATGTTGATGAGAGCTTGGATGAACAAGAAAAGAAAAAGCAAAGAAGGGAGAAGATAAGGAAGAAGATCAAGGAGAAGGCCGAAAGAGAGGCACAAAAGCTTTTCAAGAAGAAGATACGAGAAAGAGACGCTCTCGACGGACTTCACTCGGTGTCTTATCGATATGAGACATCTTCTTCTAACAAATCTTTTGACCCTTCTAGTCTTAATTTCTCATCCATTCCAATGGGCAAAGTCCCCAAATTCAATGGGATTGACTATGCCCGATGGAGTGATGATATGAAAATTTACTTGCATGGTCTTCATCCATCTCTTTGGACTATTGTGAAAATAGGTGTCGACAAGAGTGCAACGCCAAGTCGAGAACAAGAGTACGACATCTTCCGCAACTCTCAAGCCGTGACCGTGCTTAGAAGTGCTCTAAGCACTTATGAGTACAACAAGATTAGAGGAATCGATAGTGCCAAGGAGCTATGGGACACTCTTCAAATGGCGCATGAAGGATCGGATGAGGTCAAGGAAGGCAAGGTAGATCTCTTACAAGGAGAACTAGAAGCTTTTGTCATGAAGAAGGATGAGTCCTTGCAAGAGATGTATGATCGATTGAAGCTCCTTGTCACCGAAATTAGAATGCTTGGAAGCAATGATTGGGGCGAGAACAAGGTCACAAAGAAATTGCTTAGAGCATACGCACCAAAGAACCCAATGCTTGCCACAATGATTAGAGAAAGTGACAAGTTCAAGACAATGGTGCCCATGGAGCTATTCAACAAGTTACAATATCATGAGATGAATAGCTTGGATGTGACAAGGTCAATCCAACAAACCGAAGTCAAGACCATAGCTCTCAAGGCCGAACCAAGCAAGAAAGTTGAGTCAAATGAGAAGACCTCAACTTCCAAGAAGAATGAAGATTCAAACGACCATGAGAGCACCGATGAAGAAACCGCTATGATGGTTAGGAACTTCAAGAGATTCATGAAGACAAAAGGTGAAAAGAAGAGCTTCTCTCAACGAAGATGCTATGAGTGTGGGGAGAAAGGGCATTACATTGCCGATTGTCCCCGCAAGAAGAATGACAAGGATGAAAAGAAGTCCAAGGACAAGACCGGTGACAAAGACAAGAAATACAAGGAGAAGAGTCGAGAGTAGGTGAAGCCTGAAAGGTTCAGGCTTAGAGATCCAGGACTCCGGATAACTTTTGGGCCGAGGCGGTTAGCACGGCTTGCCATGCCACTAACCGTCTCTATCTTCAAAAGTACTTGAACAAGACTCCATACGAGATCCTAACCGGTAACAAACCAAAGGTGCACTACTTTCGAGTCTTTGGTTGCAAATGTTACGTTCTTAACAAGAAAGCCAAAACATGGAAAATGATCTAGATAATGAAGAAGCCGAACATGAGAAAAACATGATAAAGAAGTTCGGCAAAGATGGCTACAAATTTATTAAAAAACTAATAGAGAAAGTTGAGAAAAGAGAGGAGTCTCTTGATAGGCAAGAAGAATTGCTCATCCTTGAGAAGGAGAGAAACCTTGTCCTAGAAGAGGCTCTAGTTGAGGAGAAACTCAAGGTTGAGAAGTTGGCTTGTGAGTTATCTCATGCCAATGACTCACGGGAGAAGATGTCAAAGGAATTGTCTTTGACAAATGACTCTCTAACTAACCTAAAGAGTGCTAAAAGTGAGCTTCAAGAAAGGCATTCGAGCCTAGAGATCAAATATAAAGATCTAGAAGCCAATTTTAGCTCACTTTGGGATAGTACCAAGAGCAACTCTAAAACAACTCTTGACTCAAGTGTCTCTACTAGTGAAGGTTGCTCAAGATGTTATAAAATTGATTTAGATGCTTGTGCAACTAACATTTCTAAGCTAGAGGAGAAAGGCAAGGCTAAAGATGCTCAAATCCAAAAGTTGACCAATGCCATTGGCCAAGACCAAGGTAAGGGCAAGAGTATATTCGAGACCCACCCGGCATATAAAGCCGGTAGATATGGTACTATCAAGGATGGACTTGGATATACTCGAGGTGGAAAGGCCAATGGGACAAAGAAGATGGGAGGTCGTGATGTGACCTTGTTCACCAAGGGGACCAACCTAGGTGAAATAATGGATGCGGCTCATGGGGTGGTAAGGTCCATGGAGCCATTGCCAATGGCAAAAGCATCTAGTCAAGATGTCAAGATCAAGACCAAGAAGGAAGAGAAGGTCATTGAGCACAAGCCATCACCAAACTACTCCATCGACTATATGGTCGCTTGGGACCAAAATGGGAAGATGGTGGTAAAGTATATAGGTGCTCATACTAGAAAAATGATGAGAAGTGTGTGGGTGCCTAAAATGTCAAAAGCTAACACTCAAGGACCCAACCACTTTTGGGTACCTAAGTCCAAGGCTTAAACTTGTTTTGTAGGCATATTCCTCCGGTGGACCTTCGTGGTTGTTGGATAGTGGATGCTCAAATTATATGACCGGAGAAAGGAATATGTTTGCAAAGCTACAAGAGGATGACTCACCCGTTGAGAAGATCACATTTGGTGACAACAATCATGGTGATGTCATAGGTCAAGGTGAAATAGCTATCTCACAGGACTCATCCCTTTCCAATGTTTATCTTGTTGATTCTTTGGGATACAACTTGTTGTCTGTCTCACAACTTTGTGAGAAGGGTTACAATTGTCTCTTTACTGATGAGGGTGTGAGTATCCTAAGAAGGGAGGATTCCTCTATTGCTTTTACGGGTCGACTCAAGGGAAAGCTTTACTTAGTTGATTTCACAACTAGTAAAGTGGAACCGAAGACTTGTTTAGTGGCAAAATCTAGCTTGGGTTGGCTTTGGCATCGCCGGCTAGCTCATGTTGGGATGAGGAACTTGGCCAAACTTCAAAAGGATGAACACATCCTAGGACTAACAAATGTTGTTTTTGAGAAAGATAGATTATGTAGTGCTTGTAAAGCCGGGAAGCAAGTTGGCGCCCCACATCCACCCAAGAATATTTTGACTAGCTCAAGACCACTCAAGTTACTTCATATGGATTTATTTGGACCAGTTGCATATGTTAGCATTGGCGGGAACAAGTATGGACTTGTCATCGTAGATGACTTTTGTCGCTTCACATGGGTTTTCTTTTTGCAAGACAAGAGTGAAGTTCAAACAATCATCAAGAAATTCATTAAAAGAGCTCAAAATGAGTTTGAGTTGAAGATCAAGCATATAAGAAGTGACAATGGGACGGAGTTCAAGAACACCAATGTTGAAGAGTTTCTTGATGAAGAGGGAATCAAGCATGGGCTCTCCGCGCCATACACACCTCAACAAAATGGCATTGTTGAGAGGAAGAACCGGACTTTGATTGAAATGGCACGGACCATGCTTGATGAGTACAAGACTCCGGATAACTTTTGGGCCGAGGCGGTTAGCACGGCTTGCCATGCCACTAACCGTCTCTATCTTCAAAAGTACTTGAACAAGACTCCATACGAGATCCTAACCGGTAACAAACCAAAGGTGCACTACTTTCGAGTCTTTGGTTGCAAATGTTACATTCTTAACAAGAAAACCAAAAGCTCAAAGTTTTGAGTCTAGGGGAAGTGAAGCCCCAAGAGCCTCCAAAAGAAGATGAAGAACAAGACCAAGATCCGGAAATTATGTTCAACATTGATCCATCACCATCAACAAGAGTTGAACCACCAAGCTCATCACAAGATCAAGTCCAAGATCATGGTGACGATCATGACCATGGCAATGATCAAGGGGGAGCTCAAGGTGAAGATGCTCAAGATGTTGAGTCACATCATGAAGAAGATGATGATGGACCCGTCCAACGTCAATCAACATTTCCACACCCAAGAGTTCATCAAAGTGTACAACGGGATCACCCCGTTGACAATATCCTTGGGAGCATCCAAAGAGGGGTAACCACTCGTTCACGATTAGCAAATTTTTGTGGATGTTACTCGTTTGTCTCTTCTTTGGAACCTCTCAAGGTGGAAGAAGCTCTTGGTGATGCCGATTGGGTCGTTGCAATGCAAGAAGAGTTGAACAACTTCACAAGAAACGAAGTGTGGGAGTTGGTTCCAAGGCCCAAGCAAAATGTGATTGGCACCAAATGGGTCTTCCGGAACAAGCAAGATGAAAATGGTATTGTCACAAGAAACAAAGCTAGATTGGTAGCTCAAGGTTTCACTCAAATTGAAGGGCTTGATTTTGGTGAGACATATGCTCCGGTGGCAAGGCTTGAGTCAATTCGTATTCTTTTGTCCTATGCATCTCATCACAACTTCAAGTTGTATCAAATGGATGTGAAGAGTGCATTCTTGAATGGGCTTCTTGGGGAGATAGTATATGTGGAGCAACCACCGGGATTTGAAGACCCCAAGCATCCCGACTACGTCTACAAACTCCATAAGGCGCTCTATGGGCTTAAGCAAGCACCTAGAGTATGGTATGAATGCCTTAAGGATTTTCTTCTCAAGAATGGCTTTGTAATGGGCAAAGCCGATTCTACTCTCTTCACTAGGAAAATAGACAAAAATTTGTTTGTTTGTCAAATTTACGTTGATGATATAATCTTTGGTTCTACTAATGAAAAATTTTGTGAAGAGTATAGTAGGATAATGACCAAGAGATTTACTTTGTGAGAAAGGCTACAATTGTCTCTTTACTAATGAGGGTGTGAGCGTCCTAAGAAGGGAGGATTCCTCTATTGCTTTTACGGGTCGACTCAAGGGAAAGCTTTACTTAGTTGATTTCACAACTAGTAAAGTGGAACCGAAGACTTGTTTAGTGGCAAAATCTAGCTTGGGTTGGCTTTGGCATCGCCGGCTAGGTCACGACAAGAGTGCAACGCCAAGTCGAGAACAAGAGTATGACATCTTCCGCAACTCTCAAGCCGTGACCGTGCTTAGAAGTGCTCTAAGCACTTATGAGTACAACAAGATTAGAGGAATCGATAGTGCCAAGGAGCTATGGGACACTCTTCAAATGGCGCATGAAGGATCGGATGAAGTCAAGGAAGGCAAGGTAGATCTCTTACAAGGAGAACTAGAAGCTTTTGTCATGAAGAAAGATGAGTCCTTGCAAGAAATGTATGATCGATTGAAGCTTCTTGTCACCGAAATTAGAATGCTTGGAAGCAATGATTGGGGCGAGAGCAAGGTCACAAAGAAATTGCTTAGAGCATACGCACCAAAGAACCCAATGCTTGCCACAATGATTAGAGAAAGTGACAAGTTCAAGACAATGGTGCCCATGGAGCTATTCAACAAGTTGCAATATCATGAGATGAATAGCTTGAATGTGACAAGATCAATCCAACAAACCGAAGTCAAGACCATAGCTCTCAAGGCCGAACCAAGCAAGAAAGTTGAGTCAAATGAGAAGACCTCAACTTCCAAGAAGAATGAAGATTCAAACGACCATGAGAGCACCGATGAAGAAACCGCTATGATGGTTAGGAACTTCAAGAGATTCATGAAGACAAAAGGTGAAAAGAAGAGCTTCTCTCAACGAAGATGCTATGAGTGTGGGGAGAAAGGTCACTACATTGCCGATTGTCCTCGCAAGAAGAATGACAAGGATGACAAGAAGTCCAAGGACAAGACCGGTGACAAAGACAAGAAATACAAGGAGAAGAGTCGAGAGTACAAGAAAAAGTTTGGAAGCGCCCACGTCGGTGAAGGTTGGGATTCATCAAGTGATGACTCCGGTGATGAAGGAATGGCCACATGTGCCATCCAAGCTCCTACATCAACTCCTCGACTCTTCAACAACATCGATGAGAGTGATGACGAAGCTCCCATGTGCCTCATGGCTCAAGGGACTAAGGTATTTGACACCACACCACCTCTCTCAACCACTCTCTTGACCATGCATTTTCTAGGTGAATCATCTCATATACATGCCTAGAATGCTTCCCTATGATCTTGTGTCGTTTTGTGGGCTAAATCTTCGGTTCCTAAGTTTTTAGGGTTTGGCCCGACTCTGTCGCATCATCCGACTATGGGCCGGAAGATCCGGACCCCGGATCTTTCGACTCAGTGCCGGAAGATCCGACCGAGTCGAGTTCTGTCCTATCAACTCAGGTACCAATCCTTGATCCTGTCTCTAAATTTATCCTTGCATATCTTGTCAGATGGTTAAAGAGAAGGTCACACAGAAGAAGAGCACTTTCTTAACTGCGCGCCCAAGTACCGGTCGCACCAAAGGCTCCTTTCACCCACCTAGTGGTTCGTCCTCTGAGTCGGACACCAGCTCAGATGGGGGCATTAGAGATGTTGGCAAGGGAAAGCGAGCAGAGAAACAGACAACTTCTCGCTCTGTTCGTGGAAGAACTCAGTCAAGCGGGCAGGGGCGCCAAATTCCTCCTCGTCCCAGAGTCAAGAGAGCTGGACAAGAAGAAGGCCCAGGGACACAATACAATGATGACATTGACATATCCTTTCTTGCTCAGAATTTCATAAGCACTGACATTCCTTTTCGTCACTCATCAGATGGTCCTTTGGTCAATTTCAAGTTGGCCAAGAACAGCATGAAGCCTCTGAGATTCAGTGCACATGAGGACCCAAGGAGCATTCAATACAAACTCTTCAAGGGTGATCCTCGATTTTGGCTTCCACACCAGGCAGATTGGTATGAGTCTGTGATCCTAAAGATGACCCGGATTTGCACTCCAATGTATTGGGTTGACTGGAAATATCTGAGGAACTTCCCACCACCGCTCAAGCCTGTTGTTGAGGATGTATACAAGCGATGTGTGGAGATGGATATGGACAAGTTGATGGCATTTGAGTGTCCATACAATGAAGAAGTCATTGCCCAGTTTTATGCTACTCTATGGGTTGATGAGGAAAGGTATGAGATGCACTGGACTTTGTGTGGGAAACGTCTTTCCATCTCTTTGCATGACTTGCATAACTTTGCTGGTTTGTTTGATCTTGCTGAGGAGACTGCTTATGCTCATACTAGCAATGATCGTAGCAAGGTTGATCTTCACCTTGGGAGAATAATAGATGACACCAAGTTGGCATTCATGTATGATCATGCTTATGGACGAGGTGGTTTATGGGAAGTACAAGGGTCTCTCTCCGTTCTACAAGTTGTTGAATCAACTCTTTCGAGGGACCATGTACCCTAGAGCAGGAGATGTTGACAACATCTCAAAGAGGGCAAAGAACTTACTTTTTCAAATGGCCCCCGGGAAGCCCAAGTTCAAAGTGTTCAACTTCATTTGGAATGAAATCATCTACTGCTCTCATGATGCTTCTAGTGGCTGTCACTATGCTCCTTACATTTTTCACATGATAAAGCATGTGACTGGGATCAACATTTTGACTGACAAGCTTCATCTCCAATACAAATCTCCTCCGGGCAAGATTACGCAGCTTCTAAAGATCAAGTCCAAGGCATATCAGGGTGCTCCAACCCCATCCTCTCACGGTGCCTCATCGCATAACTTTGCTGGTTTGTTTGATCTTGCTGAGGAGACTGCTTATGCTCATACTAGCAATGATCGTAGCAAGGTTGATCTTCACCTTGGGAGAATAATAGATGACACCAAGTTGGCATTCATGTATGATCATGCTTATGGACGAGGTGGTTTATGGGAAGTACAAGGGTCTCTCTCCGTTCTACAAGTTGTTGAATCAACTCTTTCGAGGGACAATGTACCCTAGAGCAGGAGATGCTGACAACATCTCAAAGAGGGCAAAGAACTTACTTTTTCAAATGGCCCCCGGGAAGCCCAAGTTCAAGGTGTGTTGCATACAAAATTGATTGATGCCTAGACTAGAAGAAAAATGATTTTATTC
>OAMR01000228.1:618936-664617 GCA_900205405.1 Echinochloa crus-galli
CCAGGATCGCCAGCGACCGTGCGAGTTCCCTCCGCCGGCCGGCCCGCGCCCCTCCGCCCGTGGCTCGAAGAAGAAGAAGACGCGGATGGAGTGAAGAAGACGACGCGGGCTCGAGGAAGAAGAAATCGAATGGATGAGGGTGGAGATCGGACGGCTGTCAATGTGGAAGCTAGCATGCCAAAAAAACTTGTGGAAGCTATATAGGAATCCCGGGTCGGTGCTGGTGAAGCTGAAGCGGGGGACGGAATGGGCCGCAAGCCCGTGAGGGCATAAATAGATATGGCCCAAAGTATCTCTTGTCCGAGAACTTTTCACATTCATTTAAGAGTGGATCCCTTCATTCGGGCTGAACTGAAATTCTTAGGCTCTCCTTGTTGGGTCCGTTGCGGCATTGGAAAGTCAAAAGAAAAGGTCCGGATAAATTTTTTTTCGGTAAAACTTACTCCCTCCATTCCGTAAAAATGGACGTTTAGGACATGATTACGGTAATCAAGGTGGAGTTAATTAGGGGGTATTTTTTTCTGTTTACCCTTATTAAATAGGCCTGCAGGTGCATTCTAACCGAGAAACTATTACGGTACATTTTTGTTAGTAATGAGAAATTTCTAGGGCCTTTTAAAGTAATAAATAGATTTCTAGATCTTGCACTCCCTACCAAAGAATTTTCTAAAAAGTACTTAGGAGTAAGATATTCTAGTAATTTTTAATAAAACAAATATGTGTATTGGTATACGTGTGTTCGTCATTAGTGTCAAATAAATGAAAATGGAGAGATATATTTACCTTCCTGAAATCATCTTTTCAGAACTCGAAAAATGTTTGTTGTGGCTCCTCGTGCTCCTAGCTAGACGCCTCGGAAAGTAACGCTAGCGTAGTCGCATCCTAACAATGGATAATCATACTTCACGGTGTCTCAAAAGGGAAAAAAGTGCATGTTGATTTTTATGCTATTTTTTTGTTTTTAAGATTTGGTTGCTTCTCGTTTTCTACGACGATGTTAATGATGTTGAGTAGATTTGTCTTCTCTACGGTCTTTCTAATGGAGGTAGTGGCAGTAGCGACAATATCAGCAACTCTTTTCAAAAACGGAGACTTAGGTATCCTAATGGCAACGGTAAGACGCCCTTTTCTGTTTTGTTGTAGTTAGACACTTAGACCAGCCTTGATAAAAGACTTATGAGAATTATTCTACCCCTCAAACTAATTTTTGATTAGTCAAATTGAGATCAATTTCCTTTCTTCGCCGATGGCAGAAAGAAAGAAGAAGAAAGACGCTTGTTGTTTTTGGGTTGTTTGTTCTCAACATGCTTTCTGAGCGTATACCCATGCGGTCTTTCATATGAGTTTTTATACAGGTTTAGGATTGAGATATTCAGCTACATGATGCGTGAGTACAAAGAACACAAAGAAGTAGTACTCAATTATCCTTGTATATATAACATAAAAAATAAACCATGACATGTTACATCAATCTTTTAATACAACTACCAGAATCTACAGGGAGGATCGAGGAATTATGATGGAAGGAAAGACCCTGCAAAATACGATATGGTTTAGGCTATTCTTTTCTTGGAGTATATAACATACATTGGGTCAGTTTGTCCTGGACTAGGAGATATATCAATTGCCTGCAGGAACAAGAAATATTGGTTTTTGTCATGGGATTGATTTGAACACATAAATCGAGGAATATTAGGGCAGTCCTAACCCACAATATCTATTGGTAGTGTTTATGATACCATATCAATATGATACTACATCAAGGTAATGTAATTATACTAAGACCACATCCCTACACCCTTGTACTAAAATAAGTATATATATATAGCATTTAAATTTTGTTCCACAAAGGGTGTTATTTAGCTTTTAATAGTGCACACATCAATCCAAAAGTGCATAGAAAAACACGTAGAGCCAATCAAATAATTAGTTA
Organism: Echinochloa crus-galli; assembly: GCA_900205405.1. Lineage (NCBI taxonomy): Eukaryota > Viridiplantae > Streptophyta > Magnoliopsida > Poales > Poaceae > Echinochloa > Echinochloa crus-galli. The sequence goes on from OAMR01000228.1 coordinate 620,870, forward strand.
ATGCTACTTTTCTAATTTCAATGAAGGGTAATATGGTCATTTGTTATGACTATTGATAAGTCTTAAATTTAAATTTTCTAAAAGGGCCCTTATTTTGGGACAGAGAGAGTACCTCTGCATAGCTAGGAACATGCAAGCCCACGCAACAAAAAACAAAACCAAAAATAACCACCATTACATTTAGAAGCCAGTAATTCTTCTTTGTCCCTTTTAGAGGATGCAGAAGATAACTGGACAAGAAATGTTACCTGAGGGGGCTCAAAACCTCCAGCATAATGGAAGTAAGCACCAACTATCCAAGCATGATCAGCATCACCAGTTGATGTCCATATAGATATAGCTTTTGTCCAAAAGCACCGATTTGAAAAGCTATATTCGAAGTTAGAACTACTTGATCACTGATCATGAAATATGATAATGAAAACTCCAATATTTTAAAGAAATTCAGAAAATGGCATGTATATTCTGAACTGCATATTACCTCATTATGGCTAGACCAGCTGGCTTTAGTATTCGCCGCATCTCCTTAAAAACATCAATTGGCTTTGTCAAGTAGTCTACACTAACCTAGAAGCAAAGAAGTGCTACTGTCATATGATTTATAGAATTACTCCATACGTAGTTTCGATTCGCAATGCTAATACCATGCGGTATGCACAACATACAGAGAAAAGAAATGAATGTTTTAAAACAATAATTGATTGAAATGAGACGGTACCACATTGGTTATAACATCAAAAGTGTTGTCCTCAAAAGGAAGCTTCGGATTCAGATTGAGGTCTTGCACAACATACTCGGTCAATACCTATTGTCACAAGGAAACGAGAAAATTTATGTCGAAACTCAAAAACTAAAACTGTGTGCATTTAATAAAGCCACCTAAAAAGGAAGTACCACTTGCTGCTCATATTAACTCAATGTTAGTTACCGACTAACTCACACGTAATATTGCTGCATATAATATATGCTTTTGCGGTGTCTAAAATAAAAGCATAAATTCTATTACTCATATTAACATTTGTGAGCTCTATTTTCACTTGTTGAGAGATTGATCTGCCAACTGTTCTTTGTTCCTTTAGGCACAACTAAGGATGTACTTGCTACATTAACAAAACTGGCATCTCTCATCAAGCAACACAACTCAATTTCTTACTCTTCATAAATTGTATGGCTTCTCATAATCCACTATTACTGAGAGTCTTCAGTGAATAAAATCGAGTGTAACATATCGAACCAGTCACTTACTATATTGATAATACTGGATATTTCTATAATCCGAAGCTTTGTGCACACTGAATTTAACAAACTGTACTAATTTAGTTAATACATAAAGTCATAGAGGCTTGAAATAATTCCTTTTTTTCTAAAATCACACAATACCAAATTCCTTTTGAGCTCATCTTCATTCATACCCATCCCCACAATCTTTTCTTGTTTGTAATCGGGCGGATAATGGCTCACCTTCACAATGTGAAAATTGTAAGCAACTTTATGTAACAAGTTAGAAGTGAAATGGTGATTTGAAAATTTGTTTTAACAAAAGATACCCAGCTGCTGCACATGTCCAGGATGGCCACCCCTGGAGTATTACTTGGAGGAAGAACCTCAGAATAGTATTCCGTGAGAGCCCTGATTGCTTGGTCATCAATGTGTGTGACAAAACGGGGAGCCGAGTAGAACAGAGTATCGGATGATCTGCCAGGTAATCAAAACACATAAGGAACCATCAGGCTGCCCAAATTTCATAATCAGTGGTTAATAAGGCTAAATTTTGTCAGAAATGCTGAACTGTTTGCTAGGTTACAATGTCAAACATAATGACTACTAGTAATAGCAACAGTACCTTGTACCTGCTTGCCAGGCAAATCTAGGAAAACTCTGCAGAAGAATTGCCTAAATACTCTGAAGGACTGAAGGCTACTTACTCGTCGAAGCGGCTGAAGTCCTCAGGCTTGAAAGGGAACTCATCCGGCCACTCTACATTCTTCAGAATCTACGACACATACTCCAAAAATAAGTCCAAAAATCAAAATTAGTATACCAACATTTTCGAAAAGGGAAAGAAGGATAATGAAATAGAGGAAGAAATTGCAGCGCTTAAGAACCTGCTCGACTGGGGAAACCCCTTGCCTCGGCCGCGCTCCAGCAACGAAAGAGCGGGACGATGTGCCGCCGGAGGCCATGCGGGCGACCTGGTCGATGACGGTGGCGCCAAGGCCGAGGAAGACGCGCCGCGGCGGCGCGGCCTGCGGTGGCACGGGAGCGCGGCGAGCGCAGGGGACGGCGGCGCAGGCGCCGAGCCTTCTAGGCTGTGGCCTTCTCAGGGCGAGGAGAAGACGGGGCGTGGCGCGAGGGTGGGCCATGACTCGCGACGAGACGAACGGCGGCCGTGGAGCGGTCGGTAGGTGCGTAGCGCGACGCGAGGATGACGAGCGTCATGTCCGCGCGCCCAAGGCCCCGGGGCGTCGTGGCGCCACGCGCGTCGCAGGAGAGCAGACACATCTCTCGGTTTGCCGGATTGGTGTTGGGTAGACACATCTCTCGCTGTCATGCGGGTCCATGGTTTCAGTAACGCTAGGAGTAACATTTGGGCGATGGTAGTCTTGGAAGCTTCGGTCAGTTTCTACTTATATAGTGAAACACATACAAATTATGGACATATAGAATGAAACACACATGCAGCCTTTAACTTCCATGTCATCTTAATTTACAAACTTTGAACTTTCAAATTGGGGTCTTAAACTTGTTAAACGTGACATCATGTCTTTAACCCTGAAATACCCTACGTTTCCTCTTTTTTTTTTTTGCTCCAGCGTGTTAAGTGAGAAGATGATGAGCTGCTGGGTCATTGGGGCATAGTGGACCTAAATAATATATTTACGGTAAAGTACATGGTCCGTCTTTAAACTTGTCAATTTATACTCTCAATATGTATATTTGACTCCCTAAATTTTTTTAATAATAATTCTCTAAACTTGGTATCATTTATAGGTCTCATGTACTTTCAAAATACAAAGCCATCCCATCGCTAACGTATGATATGATCAAATGATGTGCTTTGAAGCAAGCCATTTCTTTCATTACTTTTTTACTGATGTTCTTCCCCTTAGCATATCTCCATATTTTATCGGGTGATTCATGGTGTTCATAAACCCATGATTCTAGTTTGGTATGTGAATCTACAAGTTATTCAAAGTTTGAACAATCTTCTAAAAATAAAGTATGACTGTCATGTACACCTAGCAAGCTAAGGTATTGCCTCCAAGTGAAAAATCATCAAGCTTGATGGGTTCACACTCATCAATATTTTCTACACAAACTGGACTAAAATTTAGTTTATTTTTGTATTTAAGTTTTTTCTCATAGATACAACTATAATTAAGTTATATCTAGAGAAGGAAGGAGAGGGAAGTGGGCGCTGACAGGTGGGGTCAGGGGCAAAATGGTCTTTTCGCACCTCAGTTAACACCCCTTAGACAGAACAGCGACGAAAATGGCACTCAAGGGAAGAATCAAAATTTATATGACACTCAAGGAACTTCCAAAATTTTTGTGGCAGTGAAGGAAGAGGCAAGTATTTTTGTGGCATTGAGGGAATTGGCTCATTCAAAAAAGGGCTTTAGCCGTCGCTTATATTTAATCAGGAATTTGTTAATTTCCAGCATTGTTCAATTCCGTGGCCAACTAACTACGTTCATCTCGGCCCCACCAAGAGAAGTCCATAAAGCGATCGGTCGTGTGTTTGAGGCTTGCAAGGAAGAGAAACCCGCGTCCATGATTGTACGACCAATGCTAGTGACCACACAGGTCCAATGATACGTGCTGCAGACTGCAGTAGCAGCTACATTATTCTACCGATTTTATTAGAGTCCTAAGCTACTTACAGAATATGGTGTGCAAATCATGCAAAGTCCAAGCATAACAGTAGGACTTGCAGCAAGAGGAGATTGTGAAGCAGGGATGCATTAGCTTGCAAGTTGCAAGGCAAGTGTAGATTTTTTTTCATGTAAATACATCTGTCATTTATTTAATAGGAATGTTTTATCTTGCCATTCTTTGTTGATTTTTTTTCAATAGCACACATGACGATAGAAGTAGAACACTAGTCACTCTGAACAAGTAGGCCCCAGATCCCAGTCCTGCTGGCCAATAACCCAGCGCCATGTGGAATTAACAGCTCCCCCAACTGCACAGGATTTTGTTTTCTCACCTTATTCTAAAATCATTTTTTATGAACATTATCTCGATCCCATCTCACGTCCCGCCCTCCCCACCGCCACAAGGTCCAGACGGGGCTCATCACGCATCGGACGGCCTGTAGTTGTACACGTGGAGGCTGGCACGTGGGGCCACGGTGTCCAGGAAGATCCTGGCCGTCGACTCCTGCGCCACCGCCGCCCGCTCCTTCTCCACGAGCGCCGCCGCCACCACGTCCCCGGCGGAGCCTCCTCCGGCTGCCACCATCGCAATGATGGCCGCCTGGACGGGGCCCAGCGTCGGGTTGTAGGCCGCGGACTCCAGGCAGCCTCCGGCGTAGATCTTCCCGTCGCCGTCCGCCACGGCGAACCCCGACGGGCACTCGCTGTACGGCGCGTGCGCCGCCCGCGCGGCCGCCTCCGCGGCCTCCCTCAGGCGCGCCTCCAGGTCGGCGGCGGCGAAGCCATTGGCGACCGTGGCGACGGGCTCGCCCAGGGGGTTGTCGTGCGCCTCGAGGACGAGGGGCACATTCTCGGGGAGGAGGTCGTGGGGCCCGAAGGGGCGGAGGAGGAGGGACGCCACCGTGCGCCACTCGGGCGCGCAGCCTTCGTCGGCGTCGGTGGTCACGAGGATCTGGATGCCGGAGGCGCCGCGGATCTCCTGGAGGAACTGGCGGCAGTGGCCGCAGGGCATGTGGGAGACGGCGACGGCGCGCAGCGCGGATTCCCCCGCGGCGGCCGCGTTGGCGACGAGGAACTGCTCGGCGTGGACGGAGTGGCACAGCGGCAGGCCGTGGAACTCGAGGTTGACCCCGACGTAGACGCGGCCGCTGGCGCCCAGACCCACGGCGCCGACGGGGAACCGCGAGATCGGGACGATCGCCCGCTTCATCGCCGACGGCACCAGCAGCGGCAGCAGGTCCTGCACGGTCGCCACGCCGGCGGCCGCGGCGGCGCGCTCGGCCTCCTCCGCGCTCATCACGAACCCCGTCAGCTCCGCCTCCGCGGCGTCCGTCCTCGGCGCCACCACTTCCTCACCCATTGCTCAGATCCAAAACTCTAACTTGTCGAATTTGCTACCTCCTAATCGCGTTTAGCCTCCTAGCGAGGAATTGCTTGGACGTTTCCTCGAAGTGTGGAGAAGAGAGGAGAGGAGGGGGGTCTTTACTGGCTGTGGTGCGAGGCTATTTATAAAGGGAGCAGCAAGTGTTTCGTTATTTATTTTTTGGATTTATTTTTCTGCGCTCTGATTTTTGTAGACGAAAGCGACGGACACTGCCAAATGGTCACCGCAAGGTTGCATTCGACGTGTCACAGTGCAATCTGACCACTTTGCCACGTTGGTAGCCGAGGCGATATATATGGTCGCCAGATGACGATAAACAAGTTACAAGCAAGTGCTAATGTTGGAAAAGTACACATGCCACCAAAATTGGTTCAGAAATTAGCAGCGGTCCAAGCAACCCAAGTTTGATCTGAAGCCAAGCCGCCCATTCCTGACAGCAGCAAATTTAATCACTCTCTCGGTTATGCTTAGAAAAGTGTCTCTAATTATTGGTCAGATTTGACCAACGATATGTTTATCCTACGATGGGAGTAGGATCCAAACGACGAGCCATCCGCTACTGCCAACAGCCTGTGCCCCACGAGAAATGCACGGCTCTACTCGACGGCGTCGCTTTCGCGGCCCTTTCCTTGTGAGCGAATGAATGTGCGGCCCTTGGGAGCGCGGGATGTTGATGGAGCGGTTTTGGCACGTCTCGCTCAGGGGCAAAATGGTCTTTTCGCACCTCAGTTAACACCCCTTAGACAGAACAGCGACGAAAATGGCACTCAAGGGAAGAATCAAAATTTATATGACACTCAAGGAACTTCCAAAATTTTTGTGGCAGTGAAGGAAGAGGCAAGTATTTTTGTGGCATTGAGGGAATTGGCTCATTCAAAAAAGGGCTTTAGCCGTCGCTTATATTTAATCAGGAATTTGTTAATTTCCAGCATTGTTCAATTCCGTGGCCAACTAACTACGTCCATCGGCCCCACCAAGAGAAGTCCATAAAGCGATCGGTCGTGTGTTTGAGGCTTGCAAGGAAGAGAAACCCGCGTCCATGATTGGATGACCAATGCTAGTGACCACACAGGTCCAATGATACGTGCTGCAGCCGTAGGCGTGAGCTGTGACCTACTGACCTGTCTGGGATCACAAGAGCTGACGCTCCTTGTTTCAAAACAGCTGCTCCTGTAGCTGTCTTCTAGTATTAGTTTTTTTGTTCCTACGATGGCATGATGTTTGGATAGTATTATGAAAGATTGAGATCAATTTAGGGACAACTGAATGATGGTTTCTGAGCTGAAATATTTCTTTGATGGCCCAATAGGAAATAAACAAAAAGGAAAGCCCTTCTCTTGAAAAGATAAAGAATTGTTCATGATAGCTCATACTCGTGAGTAGCTATCAGTAGTTGTTTTTTTTTCTCTCGAAAGCTACCAATGGTTGTTGGGATCAAGTTCAATCATTTCTGAGAAATAGCCACTGACCTAGTGGGGAAAACAAGGAAATAATTAATGGTACGGAGGAAAGTGTGTGGAAGAGCAACTTGTGGTTTAACATAATCGCAGACAAGACTAAATTTTAATTTCTTTCTGCTTGTTTTTCCTTGAGGTTTCGCGTTTTAATCAGCGGACACACAAAAGTCATTTCAGAAGGCGATACCCAAATCCTATCTCCAGTTCCGTAGCTTTCAAGGACAACGTTAATAATTTCATGGTAGTTTTCTCATTGACTCGATCATTACATAGCGAATACAGCAACATGCTACAGCAAGATGAGACGTTTAGCATTGGTTAAATGTGAAATTGGTTAGAAACCACCTTGTGCTTTGTAGTAGCATGGCAATGAAGATGCGACTTGTGAGGGTAAAGATGTCGCCAAGTACCGACGAAATACACACGCGAGTGCTTTTAGGGAAATTGCAATTGAAAAAGGAAATCAAATTGCTTAGGTTATGCCAAATGGTCACCGCAAGGTTGCATTCGACGTGTCACAAGTGCCATCTGACAACTTTGCCACGTTCGTAGCCGAAGTGAAATATATGGTCGCCAGATGACGATAAACAAGTTACAAGCAAGTGCTAATGTTGGAAAAGTACACATGCCACCAAAATTGGTTTAGAAATTAGAAGCCCATCCACCCATTCCTGACAGCAGAAAATTTAATCACTCTCTCGGTTATGCTTAGAAAAAATGTCTCTACTTATTGGTCAGATTTGACCAACGATATGTTTATCCTACGATGGGAGTAGGATCCAAACGACGAGCCATCCGCTACTGCCAACAGCCTGTGCCCCACGAGAAATGCACGGCTCTACTCGACGGCGTCGCTTTCGCGGCCCTTTCCTTGTGAGCGAATGAATGTGCGGCCCTTGGGAGCGCGGGATGTTGATGGAGCGGTTTTCTCGCTGCACTGAACCACCATGCCCTCAATTATGCAGTTGTTAATGGTGTTTATCGACGCCATTTGGGTGGCTGCACTGCCTCGCGTGTGTGATTCACGTTCCAGTGACTGAATAAATTATTGTTGCCGCGATGCAGGTCATCGTGTGTGACTTGTGCGTGGGAGATAGCTAGATCGCCCGTTGCGTTCAGACCCCGAGCACGAGCAGATCCGATCGGTGCCGTCTCGCCGTCGCGTGTGGGATCCGGGCATTTCAATTCCCTGCGACGAAAACGATGATGCCGTGAGGGTGAGACAGACGAGTCCGTGGTGCCCGCGGGCTCCGGATCACTAGCTGCCGGGATGATTACCAGTCCGTCAATGTGACACAGCAACATACGATTAGGAAACGTGCCCGGCTAATCAAGCGAGCGAGCCAGCGACAGGGATGGGGTTTCTTTCGTCTGGGAGCGTCCGGCCCTGCCGCTAGTGGGTTTCGGCTTGGGCGGATCGGCTTGTGGTCAGAGGGCACGGGTGCTCCGAGTTAGGCCGTCGCATTGAACTCGAGGGCTCTTGTGGCGCTCGTGGCTCGCCGGGGAGGATATGCGCGCGCTTTCCAGCGAAAGGCGACGCCGACAGGGACCTCTCGACCCCCTCCCTCCTCGGCACATAGAGGGAAAAAGGCCCGTGAGGCGTGCATCGGACTCGCACTGAGCTGACGGGAGAAAAGCAGAGCAAGCGAGCACGTAGCGCGGCGTGGATTTGCGGCACGGGAGCGGCGAGGTTGCTTAGCCCGGCGCGCAAAGGGAGCGCACCGAACCGAAGCAATGGCCAGAGGCGCCCCGTGTTTGGGAACTGGTTGGTGCGTGCTGACTGCTGAGTGCTGGCAAGTGACATGCCAATGTGGTTCATGATGGTTAAGTGGCCAGCACCAGCAATGCACTATGGCAATCGCAATGCCAAAACGGACCTGGATTTGGATTGGTAGGTGGCTGCACAGCTGTACTGACTACTTTGTTTGGATTGGGGTTGTACTTGGCTGCTTCCGTAGGCGTGAGCTGTGACCTGTCTGGGATCACAAGAGCTGACGCTCCTTGTTTCATAACAGCTGCTCCTGTAGCTGTCTTCTAGTATATATGCTCCTATGATGGCATGATGTTTGGATAGTATCATGAAAGATTGAGATCAACTTAGGGACAACTGAATGATGGTTTTGGGGTTGAAATATTTCTTTGATACCCCAATAGGAAATAAACAAAAAAGGAAAGCCCTTCTCTTGAAAAGATAAAGAATTGTTCGTGATAGCTCATACTCGTGAGTAGCTACCAGTAGTTATTATTATTTTTTCTCTCGAAAGCTATCAATGGTTGTTGGGGTCAAGTTCAATCATTTCTGAGAAATGGCCACTGAACTAGCGGGGAAAATAAGGAAATAATTAATTAATGGTACGGGGGAAAGTGTGTGGAAGAGCAACTTGGGATGATTTAACATAATCGCAGACAAGACTAAACTTCAATTTCTTTCTGCTTGTTTTCCCTTCAGCTTTCGCTTCGCAATGGGGTTTTAAGCAGTGGACACACAAAAGTCATTTCAGAAGGCGATACCCAAATCCTATATCCAGTTCCGTAGCTTTCAAGGACAACGTTAATTTCATTGTAGTTTTCTCCTTGACTCGATCGTTACCTAGCGAATACAGCAATTCCCAACAAAAAGGAAAAAGTCTACTTCACCCCCAACCTATGAAAATGGATTTTTTACCCCCTGACTTTTTAAAACCGGACAAACCACCCCCTGAAGCAATTTTGAAAAATCATAATAAATCACAGAAAAATCATAAAATGAAAAATCAAATTGTGTTGGACTCCAAATGAGTAGATCTAAACAGTGAACATATAATATGGTATGTTTTAGTACATTTTTTTCATGTAACTTCAGATCTATGCTTTTCTTCATAGCTGTAAAAAATATACTAAAGCATACTATATTATGTTCACTGCATAGATCTACTCATTTGGAGTCCAACACAATTTAATTTTCTATTTTATGATTTTTCTACGATTTATTATGATTTTTCAAAACTGCTCCAGGGGGTGATTTGTCCGGTTTTAGAAAGTTTAGGGGGTAAAAAATCCATTTTTATAGGTTGGGGGGTGACGTGTTACACCCATCATAGGTTGGGAGGTGAAATGGACTTTTTCCCAACAAAACTCCTCATGCTACATCAAGATGAGACGTTTAGAATTGGTTAAATGCGAAATTGGTCCGAAATCACCTTGTGCTTTGTAGTAGCATGGCAATGAAGGTGCGACTTGTGAGGGTAAGACGTCACCAAGTACCCACGAAATACACACGCGCGAGTGCTTCTAGTGAAATTGTAATTGAAAGGGAAAAATCAAATTGGTTACCTGATACAGCAAAATATCCTCTTCCACTATGGTAAATTCTCAAGCCTAATTTCTGCGGGTCATCTGATGTCCCATCTATCCAAAGTTTGGTCTATCCAGAAACGCATGTGCTCCGTTGGTGTTGGAGTCGTAGGCTCCGCGGGAGGCCGGGTCCGGTCGATTTGTAATGGTCTCATGGCCCTTTAGTTGGTTCGTCGTGAGTAGTGTTGTGCTATCTCTGGCGGATGGCCTAGAGTGCCCCGTTACGAGTTTGTTCGATGTCGCTCTTTGAGCGGAGTGTACTCTATTATAAACTGGTAATCCCAGTATCCTTCGAGGATGCTTTATATATAAAAGCTGGCTTCGGCCTTTCCTGGGAAACGCATGTGCTCCTCATATCAGAATCACAACTTAATTGCCACACGATTCCTCTATTAGCTTTTCTTAATGCCTTTTCCTCCCGTGGACATCGGATCCTGTCTGATTCCTGAAGTGACCTGGATTACTACTTGAGGCAGAGGAGGCTCATCTGAGGCGGAGGGGAGCTGTGTTGCGTCATGCATTCGAGCATGCCTTCTCATCGAGGGCGAGCCGAGATCGCACAAAAATATTCCTGCTTATCTGCGCGGAGAAGAGCCTTTCCCCTCGCCCCGCTGGATAAGTTCTTGCTCTCAACTTGACTCTGTCCAAATTTCCGAAAAAGAAAAACTTGACTCTGTCCTCTCTTTCCCCGCTGATTCGTGCATTTCACGCGTCCAACAAGTTTTAGAGAGATTCACCGGTCGACCGATTCGCCGGGCCTTGAGCGTGCCGTCTCGAGCCATTCTCGCAAAAACTCGGCAGGACGCCAGGATCGCCAGCGACCGTGCGAGTTCGTTGCCGGATGTGTTCGGCTCCAGACCCAGACGTGCGCAGCGCAGACGTCACACTGGGCAGCAGGAGACGTGACTTGAGGATGCTTGACGGGTGACGGCCGACGCCGCGCCTCAAGGGCACAGGATTCCCAGGCGCCAGGCGCGCGGCGGCATCTCGGATCAGACGCCCGGGGCACTACCGCACTACTGATCCATCATCAGAAAAAGAAGACCCGTATCGACCAGGTGCGCGATATTTTGTTGTCCGGCGGCAAATCGTGTTCTGAATTCTGATGTGGCTTCTCCGGGGCCAAAGAACCGGCGGTCCTGCTCAGAGTAGGCTCCGCCGCGCCACGCCGCCACCAACGCCGACCACCGGGTGCGGGCCGGAGTATCTCAAACTGTGGCGGCAGCTCGCCTGCAGATCCCCGTCACTTCGATGGCGCGCCGCATTTCTATCCGGACGAACAAGGGAATCCATTCGCTGATCGATTCTGGCCGGCTTCTGGGTTCCAGATGCCATATTGGATTGCGAGCCCTGGCCGGAGCTGGCCCGTTCCTGATCGGCAGCCGGCCTGCCTTGCTGGTTCGCTGCTTGTAGCCGCCGTGCTGCGCATTGCTTGACACGTTTCTGTCAAATGCCAATATGCTGCATCCATGCCAGCACTAGAATCGTGCCACTGGGCAGTGGCTGTCCTTTGTTTCCTCTTGAGTCTTGCCTGCTGTGCCAGGAAGGTGCTCCGTTCTGGACTACTGGCGTATCGACTAGTGACTACTGGCTCTGCTTTGCGTGACAGACGGACAGCTCTGGATCCAGAAAAGGGCGTACTAGGAATGGGACAGATTTTTCGACCGACATTGTTGGAGTGCAAGGGTGCAAGTGCAACTATACAAATGTACCTGCCCGCTTCTCGCTGGTTTTATAAAAAAACTATGATGGTAAACTGAAACAAACTAAAGATCATTTGCATACCTCGTTCGGCTCCTTTGTGTAACTTATCTTAAAGAACTCATTTGCATCTTTTTAGGAAAAAATCCTTTTTGTCCACCCAGTTATATCTGCACCATTGTTTTGTTTGCCTATCAAGTATTTAAGTTCTCAAGATCCTCGTCATTTTATACGTTAATTGCTTATTTGAGATTTTGGTCCCTGCTATGCATAGCCAAATCACCGCTCGCTGACTGGCTGCAAACACACCACCTCAGACGGTATCACATTTCTTGCTTCTTCTTCCAGTACCAGTTGTTTATGCGTTTTCAATTCCAGACACCATCCATTGAATCTATAGTGCCGTTGAAGTGGTAACTGATGTATGATCCATTAATCCATTATGATTAGCAATCTCCAAAAAAAATGTTTCTACTTTCTACCCAGGTGCTGCCGTGCTGGTGTCCTCGGCTCCACGCTGATTCTGTTCACCTCCTGCTCTGCTCAATCTTTTTCTCGTGCTCATAAAAAGATTGTGAGTCATCTTCACATCTTGCAGGTTTGATGCTAGCAAAATAACCTTTATTTTGTGCATTTGAGGGAGCCATCAACGGCTCAGTGACAGGAATTAGCTGATCACCAGGAACCATGGCCTTGGTACGCACACTTTACTTGGGCACGCTAAATGAGACAGTCTTAAAAAGGAGAATTCTTGCAATTTAGATCTGAAGTTTTGTTTCTCTTGGTTGAAGTCATCAACCATAGATCTGGGTATCGGGCGATAAGGCCGGTCTCAATGAGTTTTATAGACAGTTATAATATTAAATTTATTGATGTGACAGAGAAATGATAAAAGATAGTTTCATAACACGTGAGAAGAGTTCTATTCATTCATGGGGTTTGTTTACACAGTTTCTGGTCTCGTTATCTTCCTCGACAGATTCCGTCTTGTTGCTTCTTGTCCACGCGGAGCCAGAGATGCACGAAGCGCAACGGGTGAACATTCCACAGCAAACGGCCCGTTAGAAATTTGGAGTACTTCCCGCGTCATTTTAAAATCCTCACGCTCACTTGGCATACCCCAACGACCCGGGAAACGCATCATCGTCACTCGTCAGTACAAGAACAGAGGACGAGATGCTAGGACCCCTCGCGCGTGGAGCCACCTGCTTGCTCGCCGTCTCGATCGCTCTGTGCACCGTCGATCTCCGTTCCGACGCCACCAGGTCCGCCGCCGTTCTCCCGCTTGACGATTACGAGGAGGACGCCGGCGACGACCCGTCCTCCTTCTCCTTCACCTTCCCGGAGACGCGGCCGCGCGGGCTGGTGTTCGGGTTCTACGACGAGACGTGCCCGGACGCCGAGGAGATCGTGTCGTCCACGGTGCGCGGGCTCTACCACGCCGACCCCAACGTCGCCGCCGCGCTCGTCCGCCTCTTCTTCCACGACTGCTTCATCCACGTACGTGTACAAACAAACCCCCATTCCTTCTCGTGCTGCCGTTTTAGTCACCTGCGAACGCTCACGCGCGCACACGCCAAGACGCGGCCTTCTCCTCCCCGACGCGCGTGCAGGGCTGCGACGCCTCGGTGCTCCTGGACCGCGTCGGCGGCCGCAGGTCGGAGCGGGACGCCGCGCCGAACCAGTCGCTGCGGGGCTTCGGTGCCGTCGAGGCGATCAAGCGGAGGGTGGAGGCGGCGTGCCCCGGCACCGTCTCCTGCGCCGACATCCTGGCCCTCGCCGCCCGGGACAGCCTCGTCCTGGTGGGCGGGCCAGCCTACCCGGTGCTCACCGGCCGCCGCGACAGCGCCCAGAGCTTCTACTACGACGTGGGCGGCAACATGCCGGGCCCCAACGCCACCTACGCCGTCACGCTCGCCGCGTTCGCGCGCCGCGGCTTCACCGAGCGCGAGACCGTCGCGCTCTTAGGTCCGTCTGTCTACGCCTTGTCTGCCAATTTGATCGAGCTCGCTTCTCTGTAAAACCAGTGTCTTGCTCTGACGCCTTTTCACGATTGCTCTCGCAGGAGCGCACAGCATCGGGAAGGTGCGGTGCAGGTTCTTCACGGACAGGATCTACAACTTCGCCGGGACCGGCGCGCCGGACGGCTCGATCGACCCGGACATGGTGGGCGAGATGCGCGCGATGTGCGGCGGCGACGGCGACGGCGCGGCGCCGATGGAGATGGGGTACTACAGGCAGGGCCGGGAGGTGGGCTTCGGCGCGCACTACTACGCCAAGCTGCTGGAAGGGCGGGGCATCCTGCGCGCGGACCAGCAGCTCACGGCCGGGAGCACCGTGCGGTGGGTGCGCGCGTACGCGTCCGGGGCGCGCGGCGAGGAGGTGTTCCGCGAGGACTTCGCGCACGCCATGGTCAAGCTGTCGGCGCTCGCGCCGTTCACCGGGTCGGACGGCCAGGTGCGGATCAGCTGCTCCAGGCCCGTCGAGGACAATTGAACCGTGACTACTGACTGTGGTGTACTAGTACTATTCATGCCACGTATGCTGGTAATGGACTCTTGTCAAACGTCCATATTACGAATTACTACGATGCAACAGTTGCTGTTGCCACAACAAATGTAACACCACTGACCGCTGTAAGGCTACTATGAAGTATGAACAGGCCCTGCAAACCATGCTAATATGAAGGATAATAGTTCTAGCTGGAGTGTTCTCCCGAAACAGAATATTTTCCATTTCCAATTTTGTTCTGAGAACAAGTGGAACTTTTGGATTTTTTTTACAAAGCACAAGAGCAGTCTGTTGGGCTGTTTTTTTTTGAGTAACCGGGTTTATATTTCATTCATAGGTTTGATGATTACAGCTCATATTACAAAGACACCCTTGAACATAATAGGAATTACAGTCAGGTCCTTGTAAGCACCTCCCGGTCTTCCTCGCCACCGGCGATCGGAGTCCGCAGCCTGGAGCCGACCTCCTCCCCGGCGAAAAACAAAGTTTTTAAGCGTCGTCTTGAGCAGCACATCACCGACATGCTTTATTGACGCTGAACGCCCCGGCTTCAAAAGATGACCGATGGCCGTCACATCGCCAGACCATGAGAAATCCGACGCCCCAAGGATCGCCAGAAGCCCCAAATCACCGGACGACGGAGAACCCCGAAGGGGAGCTGAACCACCAAAACAGGTAGGTGGTAGGCACAAACCAACCCGCGCGTCGGTAGGAAAACCTCACAGATCTATTTCCGGAAACAGCATCACCGTCACCGAAAATGTTCTGGAGGGACAAAAGATCCGGACAGCTACATAATGCCACCGGAAATACACTCCTCCAGACTCCAGCAGCCATGCCGTGGATCATGAGATCAGCACCGGCTTTGCAGTCATGGGCTCCGACGGCGTAGAGAAGCTCACAGAGGATTTGAACATCGACGCAGAAGGAAATCTCAAAGCAAATATCGTCAATGCTTAATCCCCCGCATATAACACCATCATCGAGCACCACAAACACAACAGCCACCACCAAAATCATAACACCAACGACAGAAAGAGCTGAGGAGCTTAGGGGGAAGCAAAAGACCTCACCACCGACATCACACCGAGGCCGAAGAACAACGGCAGCCGAGCCGGAGACAAGGGATAGGAAATCCCCCTGAGAGCTGACCATAGGGAGATTTATTGGAGACTACTGGCTAATCCTAGACAACCAGAAGAACTGACCTGGTACATACAACCGGCTACCGATCTCCCAGCTCCCCTCCTCCTCCGGCGCCGGTTAGGCCACCGGAGGAGAAAGGGAACCGAACAGATCGACGACGGGATGGAGATCGCCTCCTATTCGCCTCGCTCTGAACTGTAGATGGGGAAAGGAGGATTCGAGAGACTCGTCTGTTGGGCTGTTGAGAAGGCCATTTGCATCTGGGTTGGCCCAGTTCCGTTTTATGCTTGAGGCGCGCGGGTTGGGCCAGGCTGTTTGACACTTTGACGTTTCTGTCTATTCTTTTTCTTCCCATTTTTGCAGCAAGAAAGATGATCCTGCTTGCTGCTGTTTTGCGCGTGAATGAGGTCCACTTTCCGAGTTCCGATGCATCGCGCACTTCATCTCGTTGTTGCTTTTTACATGCACGCCAAATCGGAACACAGTGCTCTGGAGAACGGGTGGAGGCTTCGTGGCTAGCTGCTCCAGTTTTGTAAGTGGCTCGCTCTAGGTTGAATTCCGTCGGATGCATCTTCACAAAAAAGTGGAAAACGATCCGGCCAAGGGTAAGAATAGGGGTTACTTCAGCCTTCGGCCCTTTAAACACGGTACGTTGTACATATTGTCGTAACAGTATAGTATATATTCTCTTACCAACGGCCAAGACACAGGTGGCGTACGTGTATGGTGTATAAATCGAAACATACATTGGTCGCAGATACGCTTAGCGGACCACAATTTTACGTACTCGCTCGGTCGTTGCTCCGTATAGTTGTCTTGTACTTGTCGAGCGAGGGTCCGCTCTCCAGATTCCAGAATACTCTCAGGACGTGGCAACAAGAGGCTGATGGAACGATGGACGATGGCTCAGCTTTTAAGGCTCGGTATGCTAGCCAGAGCAGTGCATGACTTTGCTGTAGAGGAAACGGACAGCGTATATCAGCAGCATGACTTGGGCACTTTGGCCATTGGTTTTTTCTTGGGCACATATTATTGTGGCTTGCGTAGCGCTGTGCACACAGCAGGAATAAGTGCGCAGGCTTCTGTGCGATCTTCCAATCGGTTTTGCATCTTGTGCTCGCAAATGCCGCCAGTATCGGAGGCAGATCGAGTTTCTTCATCCACACCTCGAATTCGAGCGGACGCTCGTGGATGGATACTGTAGCTTCTTTTACAACTTGCAACAAGTCCCAAGTTAGCAGGACTGCAGGAGAGAGCTTCTATTTTTGGCGAACCACCCCATGTTTCAAGCTTCACCGCAGCCTTGCCAGCCAGTGAATGGCGACCAGAGCGCAGCGCGCGCGCCGCCGGCGCGCCAGCATGCAGTGAACCCAACCCAAGCGGCCAACCACCAAGGCCAGTGGCCACCGCCACCCAACGCGAAAGCAGCTAGCAGAGCGGCGACGCCCGCAGCACCCCAACCCCAACCCCAACCCAACCCCGGAAAACCAGGGCGCAGGCAGCGACCCCCGGGTTGAGTTCAAAACAGGCGAGCCGTTTGTCCCGGCGCCCGCAGGGAATCCCGATGCGCGGAGAGAGGGGAGGGGAGAAACGCATACGCACGCCATGCCAGCCCGCGCCTCCCACCCGGCGCTTGCCACCTCGCTCCCGTGCGGTTGGCCGCGCCTGCGCGCCCGCGGCCTCGCCCCGCGACGGGGCGCTGGCTCCCCCACCTCTGCACACCCATTTCAGAGCCCGCCCGACACTTGTCACCGCCCGCCCCCGCCCCCGCCTCCGCGTCTTCTGGCTTGCGTAGCGTTGTGGCCGGATTTTGGAATTTTCGTGGGCGATTCGGGGTCTGATCCGTACGATCCCTGATTTGATTAGTGAACCGTTGTTTTCTAGCAGTTGCTTGCAGGTTTATCCGAATGCCACGATCAATTGGGGCGATCTGGGGTACGGAGTCGGATGTTTGCTTGATTACTGTGGTGTAGGTGTGATCAATTGGCGATGTATGTTGGATATGTTGACGTTAATGGTAGGTTCAGGGTAATGTGGGTTGGGCGAGGCATAATTTTGTCACTTATCTATCTATTTCGTGGTAGTGATGCCTCATTAGAGTGTATTTTCAGGGATAGTAAATGCCCAATTTCCCCTTTTTATGGTCAATTGGAGATTTGGAGTAGGACAATATTTGCATTGTGCAGTTTGATCACGTGCTGCCACACGTGGCACAAGGTTAGAAGATGCCATCTAGATCTCAAATTGCCATTTCAGGGCGATAGCAGTGTTAACGCAAGTGAATAATTTGGTAGTTACTGTATGCATCTGTAACATTGGATGGGATTGTTCTTATTAATGTGTTGCAGGCCCAAAATTGGTAGGAATTGGCTGTACCAGTTTGAATTGTTGGTTGACAGAGTCACTGGCTCTAGCCAGAAGCTAGTGATTGTAGTGTTTGTACTATACTGTACATCCTGTATCATGCAAGGTGACCGATATATGTCAGGGACCAGTATTCTGATTGGCAGCACTGAGCCACCATATGGTGTAAATGAAACAGTGGCTCATTAAGCTCTGTTGTTCTTGTCCATCAGTGGTCAAAGTAAACCTTCCATTTAAGCAAAAGACAACAGATTTCTTTATTAGAAAGTCCTAGTTTTGTTTTCCATGTTTGATATAAACATTTCGATGGTGTGGAAGTGGGAGTTTCTGTTGTGTTCCTGAAATGGATCAGAAGATATGGGATCTATATGCAAATTAGCAGAAATTCGTATTTCGGTGGTACAATTTCTATTACTGCTGATGAGTAGCATAAGTGTGAGTCTGTTATAGTATGATCAGTAGTAGAATACTAGCATAGTGCTTGTGTACTATATATTTGTCATCTGGAAAAGTTATTGATCTGATTATTTGCGTTGGAAGGGAGATCGGTGAACTTGTTTTCTAATGAATAATAGCTCATCCTATATGTATGAACTGTTGTTTTTTGCATAAGCATTTTTCCCAGATTATATCTAGTCTATGAAATTATAATGTATGCCATATGATTTACCTCTGAAGGCACCTATCTTTTGATGCAGGTAAATGCTCTGGATTTGAACACAGCTGCTCTTGATCCAGAAGTAAGGTTTATACCCAAAAAATTAGAGCAACTATTCCTTTTTAGAAAGAAAGAGTTAATAGATTATAGTCCACTCTTCTGGGTTAATAGATTCTGCAATGTTTGTGTAGCATTATGCTACTGGACTGAGAGTTCTTCTACAGAAGGAGCTCCGGAACAGCGATGTAAGCCAACTTGGGAGAATTGTGCTCCCAAAGGTCAGTTACCGATGCAATCGATTTTCTCTTCAGAATTTCCCTTTCCCACTTTTTCCATACACACTTTCCTCTCTAACTTTTAATACTTGTTACTGATGAATGAATTCCACAGAGGGAGGCAGAGTCTTACCTCCCATTTCTGGTATCAAAGGATGGAAGAAGTTTATGTATGTATGATTTGCTAAATGCACAACTGTGGACCTTCAAGTACAGGTGTGAACTCGTGAATTGTTTTGCTCTAATGCTTGTTACATTGAGTACACTGAATCATTTACTTTACTAAACTTAATTAAGAAGTGTAAAATGTCATGCTGCCGAGAAGCTTTCAGAACAATTTATGTATATAAAATTAAGAAGCAACACATTAATTCTTGTCATACTTTGTTCCTGATGCTATCTTAGCCTGAGTTGAATACTATCAAAATTGAGTAAGTTTGTCTGGAAGAAGCATACTGCAGATAAGATTGTGCCCATCTTCTTATATTGAGGTACTGATACATTTTTTTTCAGAGGGGAAAATCATTACAATTACATCCTATGAATATGAAATTATGAATCCTTGGAAATGTGGTTTATTTTAATGTGGATTCTTTCTGTGAATAGGAAGAAATGTGGTTCCATTATGCTGTTATTTTTATTAAGGTTTTGCTTATTCACTAGAGTGACAGATTCCATCATCTCTCATGCAGATATTGGCCCAACAATAAAAGCAGGATGTATGTGCTTGAAAATACCGGTGAGTAATTCTTTTCCACTATTACGTACCCCCTCCATCCACTTTTGTAAGGCGTGTTTTTTATTTGAAAATTTCGAACTTCATAGGCATTTTGTACACCTGTTTAAACATTCCAGGAGATTATATAAAAGCTCATGATCTTCAGCAAGGAGACTTCATTGTGATATACAAAGACGATGAGAACGACCGCTTGGTAATCACTTTTCCTCATTAGCATTCAACCAACTTGCACTTTTCGCACACCATCAGTAGTTACAGTGTGCTGTATTCCATGAAGGTCATAGGAGCAAAGAAGGCGGGATATGAACAGACTGCCACTGTGCCACAAATCCATGAGCATATGCATCTCTCTGCCACATTGCCAGCTCCACAAGTATTCCATGACTATGCAGCCCCTGTTGCACCAGAAGCTGATATGCTCGCAATTGTGCCACAAGCCGACGAGATTTTCGACGGGATACTGAACTCCCTGCCAGAGATACCAGTAGCCAACGTGAGGTACTCCGACTTCTTTGACCCGTTTGGTGACTCCATGGACATGACGAATCCCCTGGGATCCAACCACTCGGTGAACCTGGCTACGCATTTCCATGACGAGAAGACTGGGAGTACTTCTTCGTTTCCCTACCCAAAGTCTGGGCCTCTGATGTGATATCCATGCAGAAAAACTGCTGGATCAGGCATCAGTGCCCCGCATGAAGCTGAGAAACCTACTCGCTGACGCCATTTCTGTACATCCAAATAATTGGTGTCCTCATTTTGAATGTTGTAGTATATGATTGGCCACCGCCTGCCTGTTTATGTGTAAAAGGGTAACTCTGCAGAACTGAACGTCGCATCAGATGCAACGCTGTGACGAGGTTGTGGTGTTTCTTTTCCACCTCGTGAATGTGTGCAGGTACATAAACGAAAGACATCCTGTGCATTTACCTTCTCGCTGAGAACCTGGTGTGCTGTTGGTTACATGGTTGGGCAGGCTCTTTATCTGGGCGTGAAAGATGCCAACCCTTTCTGTGTTTCAGCTACTTGTCATCCACGACACTTCCGCAAACTGGTTCTTGCATTGGCTGGAAACACCTCCCTGATGTGCTACCACAGGCCAGGTTTCTTTGAAAGCTGTTAGGATTGGCCGATTGGGGAATGTTCGGTTGACTAGTCGTGATGCTAGCTGCCCTGTCACAGAACTAGCCGTCATCGTTCCAGTTTGACATGAAAAGAGGCTCAGATGTCGCGGTCTGATTGATGTGTCATCGTCATCACCCAAAAAGGAAACGCTGTAACCGATTGCGTGTTTGGTCCGTACCCAACTCATAGCAGCTTCAAGTAGCAAATGTTGTGCGTGCAAGACGAAATGGGGACCGTATGTGGCTACGTGAGGATGACACAAATGGGTAACCACTTGACCAAGCACACCTGAGCAAAGCTCACCACCAAATACAAGCCAGGCGCGTGACGCAATTTGGGCATGTACAGGAGATGCAGGAACTCGCCAACAAAACCGAACACGCG
Source organism: Echinochloa crus-galli (assembly GCA_900205405.1). Taxonomy (NCBI): domain Eukaryota; kingdom Viridiplantae; phylum Streptophyta; class Magnoliopsida; order Poales; family Poaceae; genus Echinochloa; species Echinochloa crus-galli. The sequence goes on from OAMR01000228.1 coordinate 641,825, forward strand.
CCGTATCTCATGAACAGGTGTAGGAACACGGTGCCTACCTGTGGTTCTTTTCTTGCAGCACGAAGACTCTCCTCAACCATGCACATAAGGACAGGTGCATCTATGCGTCAGCAGTCCGATGATCTGTTAGGGCGCTCATACTTGCGTGTTGCTGTTTTCCTCACGGCATACTGGTAAGTGGTCGTTGTGGTTTATCTTTCAGGGCCTGGTCACTGCGCTTTGACACGTCGAAGTATCTTGATATACGCATACAGAATATATACAGAAAGGACTCGCAAAGTGGTCAAGGCCTTTGCTTGGCCTCTGGGCAAAGGCCGATTCAACACGTATGAACGGGACACATGCACATACATAGGGCGTGTTTGGACGGAGCCCTGCGAGCAGCTCGCCGGCCAGCAGCCATCTTGGCCCCAGGCGACCGAAATCGGACGCCTGGAAGCGCTGCCTGCGTCAGGCAGCTTTGCGCAGGCGCCAACCAAACAACCTGATAGTACCTTGACGATGAAAAGAAAAGATGGATCGACAAGTGCCAAAATGCCGACCCGCTCATTGCAAATCGATGGGATCGATTTCGGGAATGGGCACAAGATGCACGAAAGGGATCGTGTCATTGTCAGTTTGTCATCCCTGGCATTCTTTCGATGCTTCGCGAACAAATGAACCCCACTCTGCTCAGAGGAAGTTCGGGCACGGGCCGCACGGTGGGATCCAAGCACACGGCCGGGATTCTCATGGATTTACTGGTCATCGTTTCACTTTCAGCCGATAGGACGAACCAAGCACGAAGCCCCGAACGACCAACAGGCGGAGCGCTGTGCATGTGCCGCTATGCCCTTTCTCTGCATTCAGGCGATCGCCGAGGCGGTCCGGTGGTGGTCACTGTTGAGCCCTATGCGACACGTAGACTCCTGTTATTCCCGCCCACTTCTCTAGTTCATTCCCTGTCATCGCAGTGTGCCCTGTTCGACGCGCCGCACCCGATCCTCTTGTCGCCCTGGCTTCCTTCCGCTCCCAGCTTTCCTCCGCCGCGCATCGCCGCATCCGCTCTCCCGCTCACGAACACGCGACAGCTGCCGCCCTGCCCACTCACGAGCTCCCGCGCGGCCTCGCCTACCTGGTGCGCCGTACACGTCCCTCCTCAAACGAAACCGGGTCCCACGCCCTCCTCGTGTACACTTGTCCCCCCTCCCCATCTCTCGCCGCTCCGTGCGTTCGGGCAGCGGCCGTTGGAGTAGTTCGCCAGGCCGCCGCTCTGCCGTGCGCGATCGATGGCGACGGCGGCGTGCGCACGGGGCGACGGTGCCACGCGCGGCGGGGCCGAGGCTGACGGCGGGGCCCGCAGCGCCGGGACGAGCGGCGGCAAGCGGCGGAGCGTGTACCCTGTCTGCACGGCGGCTCCGAGGTCGGCCTCCGCCATTCCTAGCTCGTGCCTGCCAACGCATCACCCTCTCGATCCATCGCTCGGTCACCTGTCGTCATGCTCCGGGCGGCGTTGTGTGTGCAGGTGGCGAACTACTGCGGGGACAGGATCCACGTCGTGTTGAGGGAGGTGCTGAGCAGAGCCGCGAGGGGGCTGGAGGAATTGGGGGAGCTGGACATCACGGAGCATTGGGAGAAGGTTTTTGGTGATTGTTTCCAGAGGGTAGATGACGACGAGGTGTCGGGGGAAGCAAGCAGGTTCTGCAGTGGCGTCAGCAAGGTCAGGTGCAACCCTGTTGCAGCTGCCAACGTCGGTTCCACTGCTGTCGTAGCCGTCGTCTGCTCATCTCATGTCATAATCGCGAACTGCGGAGACTCACGCGTGGTGCTCTGCCGCGGGAAGGAGCCCATGGCGCTGTCCGACGACCACAAAGTACGTTCGATACCCAGCGTTCAGTAATTCAGTCGGACTGCATCTAGGTAGGAATGCTGAACTACTGGACTGTATGTTAGTAATGTTACATGATTTGTTGTTTCAGCCCGATAGGAAAGATGAGTGCGCAAGGATTGAGGCGGCAGGAGGGAAGGTCATCAACTGGAATGGTCATAGAGTCTCTGGTATACTTGCTATGTCACGTTCAATCGGTGAGTCAGTTGCTTCCGGTATACCCAAAGCCCAAGCGCTCAATCTTTGCTGGACAGCGCAAATTGATTATGTGTGTCAATCTTTATTTTCAAGATTGAAATGAGATGGAAGCATGAACTACATAATTGTAGAGATTATGACTAATTAAAAACACATGTACCACTTTGTATGAGTACTGAGCTATGGCAGTTCAGTAAACAAGATGTAATTGGGGGGTTATGATTATAGGAACAATTTCAGCTAAACTGAGTGGATGAGATTGACAGTTAACCATCGTTTGTGTTATATTTCTCAAATTGATTATTGATTTCCGTCATCTAGAGCCAACTTTACTATCTGAGATAAAATAAAAGGAGAGATTTCACTTGGCACTAAAAGAAGTCAGATATTTCTTGGGCCGATCATATTTCCTCTGTCATTTTCTGGTTCCCATCCTGCTCTCCTAGGAATATGGATATGGATACAAGGCTTCTAGTGAATTTAACTTTCAGGGGTTTGCTTCGGTGAACCGCTTTCAATAAGAAGATTGTGAAATTTGAAAGCAATGTAGTTAATATAGTGTGGAGCTTCTCATAAAAGAATATTATGGTTGAGCGAATTAGTATGAATATAAAAATGTCAAATCAAAGTTTTAACCCATATAATGTTTGAGCCTGCATTAGTTTCCAGATTCACCAGTTTGATTAGGCTGTTGCAGATTTCACCTGGTCCAGACCTATATGAACCTCTCATTTAAGAGTTATAATGTATTATACTGAAGCAAACCCCAAATTCATTTTGTGAAAAAACATTCAGATCAAGTATGCGGATGTGGTTAAGAAGATACATGTATAAAACTTCTCCATGTCAAGGAGCAAAGGTACCCTGTATACTTATGGCATGATTCGACCAAGTGGCTATGGGAGTTTTGACAATGTCTAATACTGGTTATTAATTATATTTGTTGATGCATCTGGCTCCACATTTTTCATTCGCTATTGTAACTTTGACGGTTTCTCATCAGTTCAACCATGGAAACGACGTTGGTCTCTAGTTCAACCAATTTTTCTGCGCACTGGATAACATTTGTCTACCATCTATTATATTAACATCAACCGGATATTTGCATCACCATGCAGGGGACCGATATGTAAAACCATTTATCATTCCAAAGCCAGAAGTCAGAGTTATTCCTCGGGCAAAAGATGATGACTGCCTCATTCTAGCAAGCGATGGGCTGTGGAATGTCATCTCAAATGAGGACGCATGCAAAGTTGCTCGCCTACAGATCCTACTGTGGCACAAGAAAAATGACGGTGTGTATTCGCATGAAGGATGTGAACCAACAATAAACCCTGCTGCACAAGCAGCTGCGGATTATCTTGTGAGGCTGGCTCTGATGAAAGGGAGCGAGGACAACATCACTGTCACTGTGATCGACCTGAAACCACGGAAGAAGATCAAGGAAAAATCCTGACCATAATCTGCCATTGGAGCCTATAATGCTAGTCTACAGCCGTTTACAAGACAACTTTTCTTCTGTAGTTTTAAATAATTGATCTGTATAATAGGTATAATTCCAATGAGGCGGTGTGTGGTTGTCTATCCCTCTGTACTTTCGGGCGGTTCAAATATTTGTGATTTCCGTCATGTTCAGAACAGCCTTGTGAATGCAGTGGTCCGTGCCTCTCTGGTCGTTGCATAACAGTGGAGCCTTGTACAACATTGAACAGTGTGATGGTCACTGAAACTTATGTGTGTGCTTCCTAATGGTGTGTGCTTTTTTCTTTTTTTTCTGTCTCTTTTTGACAAGAGGGGTGATCAAATGACCTTGTTTGAATGAATTCAATTTAGCACGGGTGTCAGAGGCTGCAGCCTTCTTACTACATAACGAACGTGTGATAAAATTGTGAATATTTTGTTCTCAACAGGCGCCTTAGCAGACTCTGGCTCTGTAAAAAAAAAAAGCACACTCTGTCTCTGGGATTGCTCTGTTGTGTGGATACAATATTATTGTCCTGCAAACACATGAGCAGGATAAAGATCAACTGTAATCGACAATTATTCAAATTCCGTCATTAACGCTAGATGTTCCTGGAGCAAAGTTACAGGCAGCATTGTTTTACTGCGATCGTGAAAGCAACCCGATCGCCATTTTTCTCTCGAAGGAACACCAACAGAGAGCCTTTGTTTCTGTTGCTATCAGCACGCAAACAGAAATACCGAACAGTGTTGGTTCTTCGGCACACAAATCTCGTACAAATGGGTAGTTACAACAAGAACTTGGCTCCCATCCTCCCAAGCAGCTTGTGGGGTTGTGGCTAGATATAAATTTCGGCAAAATTAAGTTGCAGCGAAAGCCCAAAGCCCAAGCCCAAAATATAACGAGCAATTCGTACGTCACTACCGGGGGCCTGTCATTCGTACATCAAGGCCTTCGCCGCGAAAGCCCAAAGCTTAAGCCCAAAATATTACTAGCGCCCCAAACCCCCCCTAACCCTCTTCCGGTCTTCCCCCATCCAGCCCCATACGGCCATACCCACATTCTCCTCCCCCGCCGGCGGCAACCCAAGCAACCAACCCTAATTTGCACGGCCACCGACCACGCCGCATCCTCCTGCTGCCGTTCCTCGAGGCGCCACCAAACTCTAGCCCCTCTTTTGCTCAGCCATGGCGTCGGAGGACGAGGCGAACGCCGCGACGGTGGCGGCGGAGGAGGCGGAGGCGCCGGAGGGGAATAACTGGCGGCGGAAGGGAAAGCACGACAAGCCCAAGCCCTGGGACGAGGACCCCAACATCGACCGCTGGAAGATCGAGAAGTTCGACCCATCCTGGAACGAGGGCGGCATGCTCGAAGTCAGCTCCTTCTCCACCCTTTTCCCCCAGTACCGAGGCAAGCACCCCTATCCTAACGTACTGCCTCCCGCGGCTCCTTATGAATGAAACGCGAGTTCGCTCTGAGTGGGACGCATTTTGAGTTTATTGGAGGAGAATTGGTGAGACGTTGCTTGTTTGGGTGCAGAGAAGTACCTGCAGGAGTCGTGGCCGATCGTGAAGGGTGCATTGAAGGAGTATGGGATCTCGTGCGAGCTTAATTTGGTACGGATTGGCCTTTTTTTTTCCCGATTGCTACTGGGTGCCGAGATCATTTTGTGGCGATCAATTGATTTGAGACCTCTTTTGACTCTTGCTATGTGTGTAGGTGGAGGGATCCATGACTGTTTCGACTACCAGGAAGACCAGGGACCCCTTCATCATTATCAAGGCCAGAGAACTGATAAAGCTATTATCCCGGAGCGTCCCTGCCCCCCAGGTATGACTCCTTGTGTATTCAGGTGTTACATATCCTGTGCAGAGCTTGTTGTTCAACTTTTTTAATTGTATTGGGTTCCTTGCTTACCTGATCAGGGTTGAGATTAGTTTGCTACTATCTCTTTTGAATATACTAGTATAGTCTGTCATTTACATGTTGCATGATCTACTACTTCATGCTGATTGGGTAATTTTTTTGAGAAATTCTGTTGTTTGGGACAACTGTATGGAACTTATTAGTTAATGCTCATACTGGTTTTTGCAGGCAATCAAAATTCTCGATGATGAGATGAACTGTGACATTATAAAGATTGGTGGCCTTGTAAGAAATAAGGTAAGCCTCCTTTTCATTATTCAATTCAATTTCATGTCCATGTCTCCTGACTTTTAGCCTTAATGAACTCAATGTAAAGACCGTTCTTGCAATAAAGTAAAACGATGGACTTAACTAAGGAGAATACTAAATAACCTTTTGAACCTTCATAACATGGTTAATTGCATTTGTTGTTGCCGGATTACTTTATTCATCACATGCCATTTGTTTGTTTTTTCAAGGTATTGTTAACATTCGTTGTGGTATTTTTTGTTTGTCTTATTCACCTTTGTAATGGCACTACATAGTTCGTAATATCTTGGATAGTTTGGCCATTCAGTCATTTTAGAGTGCTATATTTCTCATGTTTGCTAGGTTCATTGTTTCTTATCCAATTATCAGCTATTCCTCTATCTGAATTTTCCTGTTTGGTACATATAATCACAAATGGGCAATTCTTTCTGTAATATTTTCATAGAATATCTAGTATCTAAGCCTACAGATACTGATTTGGTAGCTTAGTCATAAGGTTTCTTTTGTCGGTTTTATTTTATTATTTTACATTGTCATGACAGCTTTTAATAATCTTTACAATTGTAGCGATCCTATGATAATATGTAAATTTAATTAGAGAAGTGTCCTCACTCACATTTTGTTGGTCCTATTGAACTTAATTCCATTACATTTATAATGTCATCTACAGGAACGGTTTGTTAAAAGGAGAGAACGCCTTTTAGGCCCTAATCTATCCACACTTAAGGTAAACTCATTCCTATTGGTGACACATTTAATGTCAAACTAAGAATAATCGTTTTTTTTTCTTTTTGCTTGCACGGTGTTTCGTGTTCTACAGGCCATCGAGATTTTGACTGGCTGCTACATCTTAGTTCAGGTTTTTTTATATTTTCTTACCATATGTCTACATTTTAAGTTTGCCCTCTTTGGCACTATTTGTGAATGCTATTTATTACTGTTGTTCATTTCCCAATGAAAGGGAAACACGGTTGCAGTCATGGGTTCCTATAAGGGAAGGGGACTGAAACAAGTTAGAAGGATTGTAGAGGATTGCATAAAGAATGTAAAGCATCCAGTGTACCACATCAAGGTGACTACTCTCGCCTTTCCTAGATGTTATTTTGTAGGGATGTTCATAGAAAAAGTTTTTTTATTGATTTATTGATTATTGGTTACTGTTATATAGGAACTCCTAATCAAACGGGAGCTAGCAAAAAATCCTGCTCTAGCCACTGAAAACTGGGATAGGTTTCTCCCAAAGTTCAAGAAGTAAGTGGCTCACATCATGTTTCTATGGAATGGAGGTTCAATATCATGTATATTGGATGCATTTGTCACCATTTTATTTTTCAGGAAGAATGTCAAGCAGAAGAAGCCTCAAACTAAGGAGAAGAAACCATACACACCCTATCCGCCACCTCAACAGCCTAGCAAGGTAAATGACTGATATTTTTCTTTTGTGTCTCTGTACCACTTTATATTCAACCTTCATGAGGAGTGGACTAGTGATGATTAGTTGTGTGCCGTCCTGTTCTACAACAGCTTATATCAGCTGTCCATGCATACATAAAATTATGCCATGCCATTTTTCTTTATAAGATTAGTTCTATTCCTAATATGCTACTTGGATTTGGAGTGAACAACCTCCTTGTTTCTGCTACACTGCATATTCTCATTTTGCGAATTGTGCTCTTGACTGGTTTATTATTCTGGATTTGTAGATCGATGTTCAACTTGAGACTGGTGAATATTTCATGAGTGAGAAAAAGATATCTGAAAAGAAATGGCAAGAGAAGCTGGAGAAGCAATCAGGGAAAGCTGAGGAAAACAAAAGAAAGAGGGAGGCTGCATTTGTTCCTCCAAAGGTTTCGACAATTTCCCTGTTTGTGTTGTTTTGACGATCCTTCTCTTGCATTGATGATCATAACTTACCTTATTGTTTGTTGCAGGAGAACACTGTGCGTACATCTGGATCTGACAAGACTGCCAATGACAATAGTGAAATAGCTAATATAGCGAAGTCTTTAAAGGTGCATTGCTGTTGTTTTGTGCTCTAGTATTTCAATGACTCTTACCGTTAAATTGTTAAAAGAATATTGAAATTTTTTCTATTTATCATCCTGAATTTATTCTCTATTTGCAGAAAAAAGCAAAGGAATTCAGAAAGAACGAGGGAAAGAATGAGGCCCAGGAGAATGTCAGAGCTGAATCATATATTGCAAGTAATGAAGAATCACGCCCAAAAAAGAAGAAATCAACCAAGTCCAAGTGACCATACCCTTAATGCATCATGACAGTGACAATTGAGAATGATTGCCCGAGTCGTCCCTATAATCAGTTCATTTATGCCCATATCACTTTAGAGTGCAGGAGTTGCAATTGAAAGTGATGGAACAAAAATTAAGACCTGAAGGTCTGTTCTTGATACAATAGTTGCTCTGCACGGTTTGTTGGTCTGTTTATGGGTTTCTGTCATCGGACAAGGAACATAACAATTCGTGTCATTGTCTTGTTGTTAAGCTCATTGTCCTTCTGTCTTGTTGTTGAGCTCATCATTCTCCAAAGACAAGTGATATTTTCAGCCCATAATGGGTGTGTACCTACCGTTTGAACTATTTGGTCCACGAAGAAAAAGTTCTCACTTACCAGTAGCAATTCGCACGAGGGCATGCCGTCGCCTTGGCGTCGGACTCGAAGTTCGGCGTTTGTACGGCTCTCCGACCCACGCGCATCCTTCGCGATTCCTAGCAGTAACTGTACGACTCCGAATGCCTGGATAACGCCTGGTAAGAGGGGAGAGCGCCGCGTGTTCATCTTCCAGGGACTAGTGCGGCGGTGGCGTTAGCACCGCCGCTCGACGAGGTGTGACATTACTCTCTTCGTATCTTCGTACCCAGCTATTTATCTTCCGACGCACGCAGGAGGCGCGCACCGGTGACGCAGAACAAACGGAAGAGGCCAACAGCTATGGAAAGCGCAGAGAGGATGGGCGCCGGGGCACCTTATCATGTGGGCCATTGTGCTCGCCGCTGCTGAATGCATACCTCCTTAATCTACTCGATTGTGCTGCAAATTTGCATGGTACACGCACGCACGAGCAACAAACCCACCCCTGGTGGAGTTCTACTCCTAGCAACGACCACGATACCGTTCATCTCTGTTCACAGGGCACTCCGTCCAGGACGAGATGTTTCACTTCATCCAGGCAAAATGACAAAACAATCATGCCTTAAGACAATTTTGATTTGGCCAAGCTTCTGTCTACGCATGCCTTACTGGCCCGGGGCAACCATGGTCACTCGACTGCTGCAGTGTTTATCTCGGCAAGGCCACATAAAACTCGGATCAGGATTTCAGAACAGAAACAGCCGATGATTGTGAAATGGTGTTCATCAGAGAGGACATGGCCTCCTTGTAACACAATATACATTCAGATTGGCACCCCAGAACAATTCTTCAGCGATTAAGTTATGTACACAAGAAATGGTGTACAATACAACAAGAATACATGACATGTCAAAAAAAATACATGGCAAAAAAAAGTACGTACACACCAACCACAAAAGCCGTCACTACACACCAGCTGAACAATGGGATTTCTTTTTCTTTTATCATTTACAACACATGTACACCTTCCCTACTTACAGCAAAACCTCTTGCTTCTATGCTTACAGGGCAGGCCTTTCTGCCCTTAGCCCCCTAGTGTACAAGCCCAAAAATAACTACAAAGAAAAAAATGGCAAGAAAAACCTGAATACAAATATACAATTAACGAACAAATCAATAAAAATCAGAAACCTATAAGCTCACCTAGCAGCTACTCTTCAATGCCTTTCTATCTCGTATGAAAAGAATCACGCGTACTGTACATCCTAGGCAGGAATCCTGATTTATCCACAGGTGGGCGAAGTCTCCATGGCAAGAGAAAAAAATGACTACTCCCCTCTTTGCAATAAAAACGCAAAGCTTGGGTTTTCATGGACAAAAGGCAGCAAGTCGTCATCAGCCACTTCAATGACTGGCAATGTCTTTGTAATATCATCAAGTGAAAAAGGTATACTGCATTGAGGAATGAACGAGCTAAACCATAAGATATCTGTTGTAATAAGTAGTTTTTAAAAATAGTATGGCTAACATTTTTCACATATAACGAACCTGGAATCATCATCTAGGAGTATAGAAAAACTTGTGACCATATTAGATTCCTCACGTACTGCAGATTTCAAGCTTGACGTAAACTGCAAATACATAGGCTGCATTTGTCAACTGATATGTCACTTGGGAAGGAATATGAACCTAATGTGGTAAGACCATAAACTAGATTATGGAAGGTGACCAACTAACCTCTGCGGAAATAGTGTTTGTACCATTCACATCATCCCAGTACATACTAACTATTCGCTCTAGCTGTTGTATACTGAGGGCCTAAATATATCATAAAAATATGAGAACAACCATAAGAGAAAGATAAGCAGCAGAAGAAACATGGTCAAGCAAAATACTTACAGGGCACACATCAGTGCGTATCTCTCTTAATGTCCTCATTGGCTTAAGAGAAATCACCTAATACAAGGGTAGCAGGGATTAACATATTTATGATTAGAAAATTGTTATCTGAAAAATATTAGAATATTATAAAGTAAAGTATTAAAGAAAGTGTTGTCCCACCAGGAAATCAACAGCTTGTCTGATATGCCTCAAGGCCTCCCACGCTGAGCCTGCAAACTGTGTGAGATATAGAACATATAAGTCAATGGTATTTGGGAAACCCATCTCAGAACAGGGAAGTCATTAACCTCTCGAGTAACATTGTCGGACCAATGTTTTAGTTCACCTAGTCCAGCTCTGACATATTCCCCATTAGTAAACGAACAGCACTCACGCCGCAAAAGTAATCTAGTTTCAAAGCAAAGATCTTAGAGAAACATCACAAATACAAGATAACATCATACATAACAAGGACAGAATCTTTACCGGTTAAATAGTTGTACATCAATCAATGAGAATATTTGAGTGAAAAGTTTGTTCACCAAAATTGATGGAACCTGCAAATTCGATAAAGTAAGACGTACATTCAGAATATTGCTAATGGATGCCACAAGTCAATAATAATAGTTTAGCACTTACATGATTTGCTCTCAGTACATCCAAGTAGCTAGTGAGGATTTTCACAATGCCCAACCAGTGTGTGAGTTGGTTCTGTTGACCCATGCCATTAAGATGGCCTTTTGTGAGACTTGAGTGAGAAGTTCGTGGATCCTGACAAGTTTTATGTTTAGACATCTCTCAATTGCGGCAAATAATCCGAACCAATGTTCATTTTTAAGCTATCAGTACCTGTATACACAATTCAAGCAAAGGGTTTAGCTCCTTCTTCACACTATCACTTATCATACCATAAACTTTTTCAATTAGATCCACGAGCTGCTGTTTGAATAGCAAAGCTGGATATTTTGCTTCAACTTGAGGCAATCCAGCAGATCCAACAACTGATTGTCCACTGAGATAAGCAAGCCCAGTATTTGAAGTTTGATTTCCATGAAATATCCTCTCCGATGAAAATCTTCTCCTTTGCGGAGTTGAGATCGCCGTCCTAGTAGTTTTGAATGACCGTTGAAGGAGAACTGTTAACGTTGACAAGTTGGACAACCAATACGCCAATGTTCTCATATCATTTTGAGCCTTCAAGAAGGGGAAGAAAATTACAGGACAATTAGCCAAATTCTAGTCAATAGCATTAGTCTTGTATGCAATATAAAAATAAATGAAAAAATTAGCCAAATTCTAGTCAATAGCATTGGTCTTGTATGCAATATAAAAATAAATGAAAAAAGAATTGCTAAAGTTAGCATGTAACTGCTTTTCCCTTTTCATTTTTGTCCAAATTTCTAGGCTTCCAGAGTGCGCATGTAGGATCTAGTATCGCTAATCTTTATTTCATTGAATGGATGTAGTTTTATGTTCAGATTACTAAAAGATAGGAACAATAACAGTGGGGGCTTCCCCCGCTGTATAGCTTTTTTTTAAAAAAAGATAGGAACAATAAAATTCTCCAGTTCTTGTTTCACCATCTAGTAGTGCTTCATCTCCAGGAATGGTTCTTAAAAAGCATCACGATGATTTTTTTTTTTAAAGAAGAAGAATCAAGCTAAGTGGCAGGAACCTCTGTGGCCGAGTTCATAGCATGCAAGATGCTGTCAAAGACACCCGTCTTCATTGCTTCAAATGATTTCCAATGGAGAAGACATTGGTATATAAGAAGAGCTGCAACAGGTTTGCTCCCAGAAAATCCAAGATGTTGGGAAATACAAGTGAGTAACCACTGTTGATCGTCCTGGGGCTGCTGGTGATGGGAAGACTTCAAGAAAATAACAAAACTATCATTACAACAGTAAAACTAAGAGTTCAATTCAATAAACAGCATGTAGTGTACCTGATATTTCTGTTTTGGTATTCTTTGCGGTTTTTCTCCATGTTCAAAATCTTTTTGGTCGCCCAAGTCAGGAGCATTGCCCTATAAACATATTTTAAAACAGACAATTTAACAGCGCAATTTTAGAGACATTCTTCATATGTGTTACGAAGCTGTATGCATGATTAAACTCACTGCTGAGGCTATTGCTTCTGACGTTCCAGTTGAGGGCTTCATTTCAGTTTGCCTTACGTCACCATTCAGAATATGGCCATTCTCTGGACTCCTCTGTAAAAACAGCAGTAGTTCAAGTTTTGAGTGTTGAATGACTGCAAAGTATATTTAAGGAAGGTTCTCTAATGAGACATTTACATGGATCCTTGTGATCTTTGAGCGTGAAGCTGGAGATTTAGCAGTAGATGGTGGAGTTGCAGTTGCTTGTTGACGAAGAACTTGGTTCTCAACCTCTAAGTTGGCTGCTTTTCCTTCAAGTCTGTTTATGTAAGGATAGGTAAGAATTATAGGTCAGAGTTCATAATGACTTAAAGAAGTACCTGATAATCTATTTGAGATAATGGAACATGACGTATGCAACTGCACACCTCTGTAGAGCTTCCTGAAGTTGAGTGACAATTTTATTAGACTCTTCAATTTTCTTAATCAAATCATCATTCCTCTTGAGGAGGTCCTCATTTCTCTTCAGTAAATCTTCATTTCTTTCATGAGCTTCAGTAACAGCTCTCTTTGCAGCATCGCTTTCTTGTTTTTCCATTACAAAAGAAGACAATCTTGATATTGCATCTACTTGAAGCCTGATTTCAGAGAAGAAAGTAATTAGGTTTCAAAATAATAATATCAGAATATGGCAATTCCAGAAAGATACACAGAGAATGCCGTACTAACTTCTGTACTGTGTCTTGAAGTAAATGGATCCTGTATTCACTGTCACTAATTTTCTTGAGTAATTCATCATTTCTCTCTTGAGCTTCAGTAAGAGATTTCCTGATTGTGTCATTTTCCTTCATAGCAGCTTCCAAAGAAACATCTTTTGCAGCTACATTATCTTCAAGCCTGTTTTATTCAGGAACAAATGCTTGATATAGCAAATGCTGGGCATGTGAACAAGCATGCATGCATGGTGGGAGGTTGTGGACTATGGATAAAGATATTGTAAAATCATTAGTCAAGGTACAAAGTTATTTATTGTATTGCATTGCTTTTTGGTGTGATTTTTTCCATGAATGAGTATGCATGCAAGCATGGATTGGTAGGTGTAAAATATGGATAAACAATTGAGAAAGCACCAGTGAAGGTACGCACTTATTTATCATAGTACGAAGGTGTTCGATTTTTTCATTAGCATCTTCAACTTTCATCAGTAACTCATCGTTTTTCTCTTCAGCCTCAGTAAGTGCTTTTTTAATTGCATCCTTTTCATTTCTCTCTGATAGCAACAGAGCATCCTTTGTTGTTGTATTTTCTCCAAGCCTGAATTGAACGAGTGATATTAAGTATTAGAATCTCATAACAAGGCAGTAGATTATAATGATATGCAGCTCTCCAGTAGCATACAAGCCCCGAACTAGGTCCAACAAGGCAGATGACATACCTTTCTATGGTACCTTGAAGAAGGTCGATTTTCCTGTCAACATCAACAAATTTCTTTAGTAATTCTTCATATTTTTCTTGACTTTCAATTTGCGCTTTTGTTGTTGCATCATTTTGCTCCCTTTCTCTCAACAGCAAGTTCTCATTTGCAACTGTTGTTTCCTCAAGCCTGTGTTTGTAGAAGAAAAAAAAGAGTTGATAGGTCAAGTATTTGATGGGTATGAGATTTATTCTGCTAATAATTAGTACCCTAGACAAAATTTTCAAGTGCAAAGTTCAATAGGTACATCTAGCATAAGTTCATATGTATCAACAAGTAAATCAAGGAACTATAGTGGACCTCTGTATAGTAAACTGAAGCTGAAGAATATCTTTATCACTATCATGAATTTTCTTCAGCAATTCTTCATTCCTTTCCTGAGCTTCACTGAGAGTCCTCATTGTTGCTTCATGTGCCTGCTTTTCTGTAAGCAGTAATGCCTCTTTGGCAGTGCCATCTTGTTCAAGTCTGTGAATGGGAATGGAAAAATCACTATGTCATAACCTGACAAAGATTTTTTTCTCCACGTGCAGGAGAACTGCATATCATTGTATTAACAGGAGAAGAAATGAGTCATACAGAGACTCAAACAAACACTCGCACACTCACTACTAACCCTGACAAAGATCGACATTGAAAAGTTGGGGACTGTATGATCTTAACACTACCAAAGAAACTCGAGGGTATTGAGATCATTTGAGGATTTGCCGCTCAGTTATCTTACCGACGTGTGACACAAAGTGGGAGAAAACTACTGAAACCACCCAAGAAAACAGGGGAAAGCAAGAAACCAATCTGACCTTGTTATTGTATCCTGAAGGCTATCAGATTTTCTATCTGCACCTTCAAGTTTCTTTATTAATTCTTCAATTCTTGACTGTGCTTCTGCAAGTAATTTTAAGGTGCAAGCATTCTGTTCCTTTTCAGTTAGCAATAAAGCTTCAGTTACTCCCAAATTTCCTTCAAGTCTATGCACATGGATCGGAACATATCGTCGTGTTATGCAATTGAAGATAAAAATAAGGTTAGTGTACTAAAGTCAGAACAGAAGGATGGGTAATCCCTATAAGGAGAAGTTACAGACCTCCTAACCGATTCCTCAAGCTCTGCAATATTTGCACGAGTATCTTGCACTTCAGTTAGCAATTCCTTAATCTTTTTCTGAGAACCAGCTAATTCTTTCTTGGTTTCACTGTTTTCACGTCTTTCTATAGCCAATAAGGAATCTTTGTCTGCAGTACTTTCTTCGAATCTATGTACAGAGAAGAAAAGTATTACACTTGGTGGAAAGTTGGTTTCAATCTCACAAGTACAATACTTGTAAGAAAAGAGATTAAACCTTTTTACTGAATCTTCAAGCAGAAGAATTTTGCTATCTGATTCCTCTACATTGTGCATTAACTCTTGGTTTTTCTCTTGAGCTTCAAGTAGCAATTTTGTGGTCTCATCGTAACTTCGCTTTGTTTTAAGTAGCACTGACTCTCTTGCAGTTGCATCTTTTTCAAGTCTATATTAATAATTTAAGTAAATGAAATTAAGGAAACCAGTGTTAGCTCAGAAGGTGAAAAAAGATAAGAGTGGAGCTTTACTGTGTAGTGCAAAACAATCAGTTTAGCTGCTAGTTATGCCAAACTACTAAATAGAGTTAGCAAAAATAAAACAGACCTGTCCAGATTCTCCAGAAGCTGATCTATGTTTTTCTCAGCTTCCTCAATTTTCGTTAGTAATTCCTTGTTTATCTCTTGAGCTTCGGAGAGTGTTTTCTTCGTTCGATCATGTTCTTGCCTTTCTGCTAAGTAAAGAGCATCTGTTGTTGTTGCACCCTCTTCTAACCTACGTTCAGGATCAGGTTACAACAACTATGATCCATAAACTTGATCAAATAGATAATCAAGCCAGGTGTCATCGAATTGTCAAGAAATTTCAAGTATAAGCGAGCAATTACTTAAATATCTCCTGCTTTAACACATTACAGTTGGGTTCTACAAAATCTTTAGTAGCACAAGTTAAAAGAAATGTTATGATACTAGGTTATAATGTTCTCTTCACCCCACTTCACAACTTCATGAACATGGCTTCCTTAATGGCAAAATAGGCATCTCGGTCCTTCAACTTGTCAAGAGGATCAACTTCATCCCTCAACTTTTAGATTGGCCAATCTAGTCCCTCAACTTTCGTTTTTAGGTCAAACTTATCCGTGTATTGATGTGCTGCTCCATATTCTAGCATGACACTAATACGAAATGTCTTTTTTACCCTTGGCACCTTCTTCCCCTCTGCATTTTTGCCATTGCTGTTTGTGCTGGACATGGCCATGAAGTCATCATCTGATCAAGCAGACTTAGCTAGCTGTTCAACCAAATCCAAGAACTAGCTAGCTCCCTGCTCATTCTTGCTCAAGCAACAATAGCGTCTCCTCCTTCATATGCTTCTAGCATCACCAAGCAAGCGAGCTAGCAATGCTAGAGCTGCCAGCTCCTCTCTCCAATCTGATCTTTACAAGAATCAGCACCTCTTTCATTGTCCATGAAACGAGCAAAGAACAAATAAAAAGCACGAGCGTGTACCTCCAGCCACAAATAAGAAAACAAGCAGTAGCTGTCCGATGCTCCGCTCCATATGTTTATCGCCACAAGCGCTACCAGCAACCATGCCAGTGGAAATTAAGGGAAAGAATACGCTAAGAAAAATTGACTTTTTGCATTAGTTCCATGCTATTATGGAGCGCCAAATCAGCATAAGGACGAGTTTGGCCAAAAAACAAAAGTTGAAGGACTAGGTTGACCATTCTGAAAGTTGAGGAACGAAGTTGACCCTTGAGAAAAAGTTGAGGGACCAAAGCGCCTATTTTGCCTTCCTTAATTTACCACTTAATCTCAACCAGCCGGTTAGCCCTGTGTCATTGTACAAGTGCTTACACTCTACAGGTCATCTACTATCCACAGATCATTAGGTCATAATCTTCTTAGTCACATTTTTCTTCCACTCCAACAACTACTCTATGGAGGCAATGGGTTGATGGCCGCAACAGCATCTACTCCAAATTATGCATGGCCACTGACAACACTAATTATCACAGTTCAACGTGTGGAAGATCATGAAAGTACATGAACACGGAATTCCCATGCAACAGGATGTTTGCAGATGGAGGAAAACACAGGGTATGTAAGCGATTTTTCAGTAATATAAACAACAAACCTCTCTATGGTATTTTGAAGTTGCTCATTTTTTCTATTAGCGGAAGAAATTTCCTTCAGTAAACCTTCGATCCTTCCTTGTGCCTCTGCTAATGCTTTTGATATTGCATCTTTTTCCTGACGTTCTGTTAGTAAAGTTGTCTCTCTTGCAACTGCGCTCTGTTCCAGTCTACGTTCATGGATAAAAATGGTAAAAATCAAGAAACACAATTGGGTACCATAAACAACTGCTACACTGCAGTACCTCTGTATACTATCTTGAAGCTGCTGCACACTGTGCTTAGCACACTCAACTTCTTTGACTAATTCCTCAATTTGATCCAGAGCTTCAGTTAGTGTCTTTTTTGTCGCTTCATTTTCTTGCCTTTCAGTAACCATTAAAGCCTCTCTTGCAGTAGCATCTTCTTCAAGTCTAATGTGTATCGAGAAGGAATACGACATAACTACTTAAACGACCTCACAAAAAAATACTAAAAACAACAGTGGGATCTCTAGCAAAGAGAAAAAATAGACTTGATTCACCTCTATTGAAAACTAAAAGTAGTTCTATATCATCAAAAAGTTAGTTTAAGCCTGACAAGCTTACAGTAGCTGGTAAACTAATTATTAAACAAAACTTTGTTTTCTTATAAGGATAAGCGGTTCTCCTTGCCATACATATTTTTTTGTACTGAACCTCAACTAGTTCTTTTATTGCCACTTCATTTTCATTGCTTTGCAGTAAGCAACAAGCATTGTCAATGTCATGATATTGCAATTCCTCAACCAAAAAAAAAAAGATGCCACTAAATGACCCTCTATTAGGGAATCAAATAACTGACATCTTTTTTTGGCAGTTCCTTTCAAGTTAAAGTCCTAATCAGGGCAAATTCAGGTGCCAATTTTCTTCTGAGTATAAAAGACACCTAGTTCCTCCTAGGTTGGTCTAGTTTTTTACGGGGCTGGTTTTAAAGAAAATCCCCTCACCGGCAAAGCCGGGGTTCGGGGGTTTTCCTAGGCCAGAAGGTCTCTTCTTCTTAGTGAAAAGCCGTGGGGGCGGTCTTTCTCCACTGGTCTAGTCTTAAGTGCCTTTTGGATTTCACTATTTTTGTTCCTTTGAAAGAGAATTTCACTAGTGCTTCAAGCTTTATTTCACAGGGACAGTGACATCAAGAAAGGATGGAAAATCCATCAAGCTGTACTGGTTGGTATGGAGGTAGCTTTGTGATAATTTTACTGGAATGTTGATGCTAACGCATATGCAAGATGACGTAAACACAACTTATACTGGAACTACAATGGAAACAGGAAAGCCTTCGAGGAAAATAATCCAAAACGGGAGATATGGCAAGCTAGAATAGATCAGAGGCAAACTACAATCAAAACAGGAACTGGTTCCCAGATGGCGACTAGGATCAAGTTAGAGGCAATAAAACTGCATGAACACTACCTTTTATCCACATGAAAGAGAGAAAATTTTACTAATCCATACCATTAAATAGCTCTTATATGCTTTGAACAGAAGTTAGTACTATAGACTTGAACATGGCAAATCTAATTTAAACACTAATAATGCCTATATAGTGACAACAACGGCTTCACGTTTCTTACACATCTACGTTCATCGAAAAGATCTGTTAACCGCTAAGCATGATGATCAATAAGTTCTTACAACTAACTGCTGAGAACCTCCCTGAGATATACTTGCTAGTGGGGGTGGTTGTCACCTGGCCAACCAGGATTTGATTCTCACCTTCTACATATTAATGTTAGGAGCCCCTAGTCAAGTTATTGTTTTTTTTTCTGACAACTAGCTGGTAAGGCTGTTATGTTCTATGGATCATGTGATAATATGATTGAGCACGCAAGTACGCAACATGGACAGTTTAAATCATAACACTCGTAACATTATTTTTAACTTCTATTCAGCTATGCCTTTTTCAGCAACTTCAATTTTCATCAGTAACTCCTGGTTTCTATCCTCAGATTCACTGAGCGATTTCTTAGTAGCTTCACTTTCTAGTTTTTCTGTTGTCAATAGAGCATCCTTTTCCCTTAATCTTTCTTCAAAGCTGTCCACCCATGATAAAAAAGGAACAACTGTTAGTCTCTCAAGGGGTTAATCTTTTCCCTTTCTCCGTGCAAATAGATCCAAACATTGTATCTTTTTAGTTTATTGTCTCCAAAGGAATAATTTCTATTTACTATGTATTATTTTCTTAGACAGGCTCTCTCTTGATGCATCCTTTCCAAGGTCAAAGGAAAATTTTGACGGAGTTTTATCAAGTTACAAAATGTATTGTTGTGAAGAATACATCAAATTAAGAAAAAACTAAAAAAAACTTAATGCATGATAGCAAGAGGTTAGAACTCAAAAGGGAAGAAAAGAAAAACCTTTCTATAGCAGCCTGAAGCTGGGTGGATTTTTCACCAGTATCCCCAACTTCTCTTTGAAGTTCTTCAATTTTTTCTCGTGCTTCAGCTAGGTCTATCAAACTTGCCTCGTGTTGCTGCTTCTCAAATATCAGTGAAGATTCCAGATTTTTCATGGCTTCTTCAAATCTGCATTCCATAACAAGGTGCAAGCTATTGGAAATGGAACACGTATACGTATATAAAAGGGTGAAAAAAGATTAAATACGTACAACTGACAGTCGTTAACACCAATGTGTTTGGGGCCAATATTTTTCTAAACTCCAGTAGTCCCTTTCTAAAAAGTAGTATGAATCTCAAAGCTGCAAGTGATTATTTAAAATCATTACTCGCAGTTTAAGCTGATGAACCAACCCAGCCCAGCCCAAATCAACCCTGTTTTGCAGTGCGGAGCGGTGCTTCTTTCTCGCACGGGAAACGGCTGCTCACTTCTTCTGTGTGGGAACGGTGGCGGCTAAGTCGTCTTTGGCAAAAAGAGATCCAAGCTGTGTGTATGTGAAACCAGCTCACCAGATTGTGTATGTGACTACGTGAGAGAATGCTCTGTAACACCTCAATCACGGAACCATTCGAAGCTAGAAGCTTGCTGCCTTGCTATACCATCTTGTTAGATTATTTCCGATGTGAAGAACAGCTCAAGATAGAATCCCTGACTCTTATTAATACGATGTTAGTAGTAAAAAATCAACATTTTTGAGGATGTGAGGTTAGGTTATTTGTCGATAAGAGATGACTGAAGGACGATCTCGGGCATTGAGTAGGCAGCAGCATGGAGGAACCAGACAGGCAGACCGCAGCTGGCCATGGAAGGCCGCTCCAGTAAACAAGATGACCGTGTCACATACATCGTCAATGTGGTGCCCATCAGCCGCTCCAATATCCTCAAGGCAATGAAGCGGCACACTGGGGATAGGTTCAAAAGTGGGTCGGGATTAAGCTGAGATGGGCTTGGCTGGACCGCTGGACACAGGAGCAGGAGGGCCAATTGAAAAATATAATGATTGTTTTAAATTATTTACATAATGGCTTTGGGATTCGTTTAAAAAAAAGGTAGTACCCGAGCAGTTCCCTTATTCATGATGCTACAATTCAAAGAGTTGGGGACATTATTTCTGGAATGAGCACAAACCTTTGAGCCGTTTCATGGAGGAGATCATTTTGTTTCACAGCATCTTCAAGCTTGCTTACCAATGCTTCATTTCTTGATTGAGACTCAGCAAGTGTTGCACTAGCTGCTTCATTTTGTTGCCTTTCAGTTAGCAAAAGGGCCTCTCCTTCTCTTATAGTCCCTTCAAGTCTGTATCGATACAGAAAAGTAAATTTTGCATTATAAGAGTAATACCTAGAAAGTGCAGAACTATTACCACCTACCGGAGTCAGAAACTGCGACAACTTCCAGAACAATTAGAACCTATGGCAGTAAATCTAGGAATGACAACAAAAGCTCCTGGCTATTTTACAAGACAAGACACACATGGTTTCAAAAACACAACATATATCATCAAGTGTTCCTGCAAATAAAATTCTATATCTGTAACAATCAGATTGGTTCAGTTCTTACTCCCAAATGAATAATTATGCAAATAAAATCCAAATATGATTCACGTGAAGTTGGTCTCGATGGCTGTCTAGGTGAAAAGGCTGTGTTGGTCGGGTCATTATTCTTTGTGTCACTGGCATGCATGTTCTAATTTGTTGTAGATGGATTGGGTGTTGTACTTATTTCCCATTTCTTCTTTAATGAAACGATACGCGGCTCTCCTGCATATTCGAGAAAAAAAAAAGATTGTCGAGTGAAATAATATGTGAACAGTGTTGGAGTATAGTTGTATATAGCCCATAGGGCCCATGTATACTAGGCCCATCAAGGCCCATGCACATCAACCANGGCCATGCTTACCAGGCCTCCTCCTCTTGGGCCGGCCTGGACTCCACCTCCCCAGGCCCAGACCTGGCCGGGGTGGGATCAGGCTGCCCTGGCTCAGACCTTCAGCACCATGGGCCTGACTCCACCTCTCGGTCCCGAGTGGATCGCCGACTCGGGTGCCTCCTTCCACACTACTCCTGATGCTGGTATACTTTCCTCTGTCCATCCCCCCCATCCATCCTATCCCACTTCTATCATGGTTGGTGACGGTTCCTGTCTTCCCGTTACCTCCGTGGGCTCTACTTCTGGTCCTTTTCGCCTTTCGAGTGTTCTTGTTGCTCCTCAGATGATCCACAATCTCCTTTCTATTCGCCAATTCACTGCTGATAATTCTTGTTCTATTGAATTTGACACTTCTGGTCTTACTGTGAAGGATTTGGCCCCCCGTCGTCCTCTTCTCCGATGTGACAGCGTGGGGCCCCTTTACACTCTTCGACTCCCGTCTTCCGCTGCCACTCCTTCGTCAGCTGCTTTGGCGATGACTTCTTCATCCACATGGCACCGCCGTCTTGGTCATCCTGGCCAGGATGTTCTGTCTCAGCTTAGTCGTAGTTCAGACATCTCTTGTACTAGGGCTTCAGTTGAGCACTTTTGTCATGCATGCCAGCTCGGTCGTCATGTTCGACTTCCTTTTTCTGCTTCTTCTTTGCA
This sequence comes from Echinochloa crus-galli, assembly GCA_900205405.1. Lineage (NCBI taxonomy): Eukaryota > Viridiplantae > Streptophyta > Magnoliopsida > Poales > Poaceae > Echinochloa > Echinochloa crus-galli. The sequence continues at coordinate 663,756 of OAMR01000228.1, forward strand.
TGCGTTGCATGCCTTTGATCTTATTCACTGTGATCTGTGGACCTCTCCTGTATCCAGCATTTCGGGTTATAAATATTATCTGGTGGTTGTTGATGATTTCTCTCATTACTCCTGGACTTTTCCCTTACGTGCCAAGTCTGAGACCTTTCCCACCCTCCTCCACTTCTTTGCCTGGGTGTCCACTCAGTTCGGTCTCCCTGTCAAGGCCGTTCAGTGTGACAACGGGCGTGAGTTCAATAACCACGCTTCTCGCTCCTTCTTCCTCTCTCGGGGCGTTCAGTTGCGCATGTCTTGTCCGTATACTTCTCCTCAGAACGGCAAGGCTGAGCGCATGCTTCGCACCACGAACGATGTCATGCGGACCCTTCTGATCCAGGCCTCTCTGCCCCCGCGCTTCTGGGCTGAGAGCCTCCACACCGCCACCTACCTTCTCAACCGCCTCCCTTCCACTGCTTGTCCTGCTCCTACTCCCCACCACGCTCTCTTCGGTACCCCTCCTACCTACGATCACCTCCGTGTCTTCGGTTGTGCATGTTACCCTAACATCACCGCCACTGCTGCTCATAAGCTGGCGCCCCGTTCGACACGTTGTGTGTTCCTTGGTTACTCCCCTGACCACAAGGGGTACCGCTGCTATGACCTCACCTCTCACCTGGTCATCATCTCTCGACACGTTGTCTTCAACGAGTCGGATTTTCCCTACTCCACCTCCACTTCCCCTTCTCCTAAGCCCGAGTTGGAGTCTATGTTTTCTGACCCGGTGGTTCAGCCACCCATTCCTGTCTGTCCGTCTCCTGCAGGTCTTCGTGGTACGCTGCCGTGCGCGGCCCCGGCGCCTCCCGCCGCGCCACCCGCGGCACCG
>OAMR01000228.1:666583-687113 GCA_900205405.1 Echinochloa crus-galli
CTTCGTTCACGACCGGGTTGCCATCGGCGATGTTCGAGTCCTCCATGTACCGACCACCTCCCAGTTCGCTGACATCTTCACGAAGGGTCTGCCCTCCTCGACGTTCTCGGAGTTTCGCTCCAGCCTCAACATAGCGGGTGGCTAGTTGTGGCTGCGGGGGGCCCCTGTGTGTTGTCTTTCTCTGTTGTCCAGCCTTGAACACCGCTGCGCCGGTAGTTCAGACTGCGGGGGAGTGTGTTATCTTTCTTTGTGGTCCAGCCTTGAACGCCGCTGCGCCGGTAGTTCAGACTGCGGGGGAGTGTTGGAGTATAGTTGTATATAGCCCATAGGGCCCATGTATACTAGGCCCATCAAGGGCCATGTACATCAACCATATAACCCACCCTTCTAGGGTTGGAGGAATACAGCAATTATTCCCCACTAGCAAACAAGAAAATTTATGCATATCTACCATTGTGCATGAGCATGCATCTCTTCATGTTCTGCATGCGAGCTTTCACCAGTAGAATTATGTATGAAACTCTAATCAGCTGTTCAGCTGCCTAGCTTCTCACGGTGGACCAGTTAGAGCGTTGAACTCCGGGAGTTGTTGAAACTCCCGTCCTGACCCGAGTTCGAAGCACGGCACCTTCTTAGAACAAAGCCTGGTGGGAGTCTCCCACCATGGTCGAGTTTTTTTTTAATCAGCTGTTCAGCTGTTTTTGTGGAAAAAGCTCCCTTAAACAACAATGACAAGGGACCATCCCGTCAACATAGGTAAGAAGACATATTTTCCAATACACAACAGTTTTAGGTTCAGATATAACATGGCAGCTAACTAATTTTGGAGTCCACTAGAATAGTGGATATGTTTGCCTGCTGCTGCTGATATAATATTTCATTCCAACCCTAATACTAAATGCATGTGGACCAACCCTGTACAAGAGTCCAGAAACAATGTCATGAAGTTCAGGAAATAAGTAACAAACCTCTGTACAGTATCACTATATTGCTTAATCTTGTCATCTGCATCACTGACTTTCTTATTTAGCTCTTCATTTGTTTCCTTTAATCTTGGCATCTGCATCACTGACTTTCTTACTTAGCTCTTCATTTGTTTCCAGAGCATTAGCATGTGCTTTCTTTGTTACATCATTCTCCTCTCGTTCAGCTACTAACAGTGCCTGTAATAATAGTATACACCAATTGTCAAACATTCTGAACAGTGCCTAATGTGCTAAGTTTAGGTTACCACATAATTAAATTCTAAAAGAAATTTTATGATAATATTACTATTGAGTATATTAACTTAAGAATATTCATTTGATAAACAGAATAACACTAGACCTTGTTTGAATTCCTCTGCTTGTAGATTAGTTACAAAAAAAAACAGTAATATTATGGGTGAGGAAGATACCTTGAGGCCCTCAATTTCAGTGGTCAATAAACTGATCTTTTCTCTTTCTTGAGCCAGAGCTTCTTCAACAGCCTTTTTAGCTGATTCTTGTTCCTGCATTGCTTTGACTTCTACTCGCTGTTCCATCTCATGAAGAGCAGCCTTCAATTTGGAAACTTCTTCTGCTTTGGACTTCTCCAAATCAGCCTGGAAATTAAATATACATGAGCATGATCCATAGATGCTATATCTATATAAGCATAAAAAGTGCACTTGCACCATGTGTCAGTACAGGATGCTTGGTGTACTTCTAGGTTTAAAGAATAGGCAATGCAACACTAGCCAAAGTATTTACATACTATTCAACAATTGTGATGGGATTCAAGACCAAGTACTGACCCTTAATTTCTTCTCTAGGCCCAGGCGGCTTGTTAGCTCTTCCACACGTTCCTCAAGTTTCTCTTTTGCCACCTTTAGAGCTTGTGTATCTCTTGCGGCCTAGAAACACGCAACCCAGAACAGACTTAGAATAAATCTTACACAATAAATACCATAATAGGTCCACAAGTACCATTCTGAGTTTCCGCAGTTCCTTCCTAGCAACTCTACTTCGCCAAGCACACTGATATGTTAGTGCGGCTCTCTTCAACTTCATATAATTTGAGTGATCTCTGTGGCAACGCCATTGGGACTGCAGCAGGAAGTGTCATAGTGACCGTCCAAATAGAAGTAAAAAAAATACGAGAACATATAATAATGACAGGAGATTAATGTCCATATAACAAGTAGAACAGCAGCAAATCACCATAAGAAATGCTAAGTACCTGGATATGGACTGAAGCTTTATTTCTCTTTCTGAAGTTGAATTCATTGCGAGCTGCCATGGCCCTTAGTCCTGCCTGCAATGTAACGGCTGACAAGCACAGTTGGTAATAAGTTTTCCAGGCAAAATACCACCGGGTATTTTTCTGAATTCTCAATGCTGCTGCTTGTTGCCTCAGGAATTCATGTTGCTTACAAGCCAATCTCGCTGTAATTAAGAATAGACATCTTAGTACATGTACAAGGCTCCAATGTGCCTCTATGAGCATGCATCTTATTTCGAGAAGGCCATACGGAAATATTTTACCTCTAACAAAAGACTGCAAGCAAACAGATGCATCTCGTAGTACTAGGAACTGCTCACGAGCAACATGAGTATGGTATTGACTCTGAACGCCTCTTGCTGCATTGTTTCGCATCTCAGTTCTTCTAGCATCCAGTTCAGCCATTTGTCCAGCCCTCAGGAACACCTTAGTTCGTCCTATCTGTTGCATGTATTTTTACAGTATGAGAGCAATGAGTATATAAACTTCTAAAGGATACAATTTTATATGGTACTAGATATAATAGCTACACAACATAAACTCTTGGGACTCAAATGTATGCAGAAATAAGCTTAAACAAGAAAGTGAAAATTGATCATAAAAAGCTGAGAAATGGCCACTGCTGAAACCACTCATTCCTTCTTTTACAAACACCACCACTCTCATACCAACCACAATAGACCTCACCATGATGCTATACTTAGTCTCATGAGTTCTTTGTGGTGAACTGGCACCAGTGAACTCAATGCCCTATTCTTTTAATCTTTTTTGGTAGTCCATGTTGTCTACATACAAGAAAATGCCTTTAACTTGAAGCAGTCGAAGATGCGAGCTTAAAACATAAAAATACTCCAGAAAGCAACTGAAACCCAAAGAACACACCTAGTTGGGCACACATGAGCTGCCCATTTGTTCTCCTAACTAAAACCAAAACAAAGGCCAACCATATTTCAATTATAAGATGCCTTGCCCATATATTCTTAATGTAACATGATTACACCCATTTCAGCTCAGGGGTTGCATGCTCTGTTATTACGTATGTTGCACCTGTCTCAATAAGGAACAATCTCAGAGACTTTATGCACTATCATTTCTTGTGTGTGTGAAAGTTGTGAAGAGGAGAAACCTGTCAGCATTTGGTACATGTTGAGGAGATCAGTTAGTAAAGTGTGTTTCACCTGATAACCCTGCAGTCCTATTTTGTCCAAAATCTTTTGACAAGCGACTTTCTCATCATTTCTATCAGAAAAGAACATGGTCATAATTACAGGATAGAAACGGGAAAAAAGGCATTTCATTGTAGAACATGATGCTCACTTCTCTTTCAAAATTTCAGGAGCAAGAACTCGAAAGCGATGTAGAAAATCATGGAATAGTTTCCTTGTGGGATAACCAGCACAGCTGATTCTAATGGCTTCAAGAACACCCTATTAGGATGGAAAATCATTAACAAAGCGCACCAAAAAAAAAGAATCCAGAAATTTGGCAAAAATGCATGCAATATTTTCCTTACCGAGCATCGAAGCTGCTGCAGAACGTTGGTGTTCTCAAATATAGCAGGCTTCAGAACACTATTTGGCTTTACACATCTGATGTAATGTGGCTCTGTAGAGCTCAAAGTCTCCATGAGCTCATGAAGTTGCATCTTCAAATTGCATTCAGAAATCAAATACACAACAATAATGATATGTACCAAAGCGTAGCAAAGTAAATGCCATCAGATCTACATTATTTACTGGGAAATTGAGTGCCACTTATCTTAATTTTGTCAACTAGGCCCCTAATCTTTAATTCACAATGTGCCAACTAAACTTTTGTCTACAATGGTAACATGCTATTATTATGATTATAAATATACCACCAAAAGAGAATGACCTTGTTAATTTCTTATTTCTACATTCTGCAATGCAACTCTTCATTATGTGAAATGATATTTTGCAAAGAATAATTTCTCTATCAGCAAATTCATGTTTTAACAGATATCTTCTTTCAGTCTGTTACGGCACAGATATTGCTCCTTCCCTAACAAGTTCCCTATCATCAAAACCCATAACCTTATTGCAAACAGTAGGTGCAGCAGAATTGAGTGAGAAAGGTGCATAGAGATAGCAGCAATAGTGCACAGAGATTGGGAGACAATGGACAGGGTTAAGTATAAGCAAAAGGTCAAAAACTAAGAATCCCACATTCCGGTTTATCAGAGAAGATCAACATTTGCAATCAACTTACTTAGCATTGTGTATGTCCTGAATGCCATTTTAGACACTAAATAGTAATACAAAATGCCCAGTGTAATCTAATGAAATAGACCTAGGAGCCATGCTAACAGGTCATTTTTATACCATGCCAGCTTTTTACTTTTCATAATTGGCATTTGGCAATACAGGATGAAATAATTTTTTCATGAAAGAGCATCCAAAGTAAATAACATTCTTTTTCTGTATTGAAAGATCATAAAACAAGATTGTCAAACGTATCATTAAAGATGGCATCGGAATATACAACACAAATTAAATACAGTAGAAATGTTACCTTAAAGCGAGTCGCGATTGAGGATTTTGATGATTTTGTGTTCTCTTCTGTTGCTGGTGGAAATAACCCAGATACAAAAGAACACTTAGAAGCATTAAGTAATTCTTGATGCTCTGCTACCACATAATCTTTGTTCTTGTCCAGGAAGTGATCGGATTGATATGTTACCTGGGGGAATATAAAAGGAAATTGATTGTACTCAGGAAAAAGCATGAACACCGAACGACGGGAAGTGTTATAGTGAGAAATACTTACATCTCCAGCATAATGTTGAATTGTAAATGCAGTCCGAGAAAGCTTTGGTTTGGTAAATCTTTTGTGGTTCTTGAACTTTTCATACAGCTTTTGAGACAATGTCTCATGTGTGGACTTTGGAAACATGCTGATGAATATATGTCAGCACAAGAAAGTAATTGTTGTTAGAAGCATGTAATCACAAAAATGGTGCAAGAATGCATATACTTTATTAATATGTGAAAAATGGGTGTTCAATTCAGTAAAATAAAGTAGGACCTGGAAATGCACCAAACTCAAAATGGTCCTACTGGAAGTATCTAAATAATTCTAGTTCTCCCCACAACACATGCATAAGCACAGATGTAGTCGAAGGAAAATATGAAACATGTAAACTCACCAGGCTTCATCAAGAAGTGCAATAATGCCACCTGGTTTCTGGACACAGAAAATGGATAGCCAAACATGAGAATATAAAAGGATAATAATAGGTTGAAATATAGATAATAATGAATAACAAGAAGTCAATAACACAAGTGTGTTGATTAGTATCATCATGTTTGTAGGGCTTGTTTCTAAACTATGAAATAAAGCTAAGCTGGGATAGACTAATATTAATAAGACAACAGCTTACTAACCATAAGGTAATGCATCCTATATAATAACCAACTCATACCTTTTCAATCAGGTCAAGTACATCTTGATTGTCAACAAACTCTATGTAACTCCAATTAATCTGCTCCCTTGTGTATTCCTCTTGTTCCATTTTGAAAACATTCTACAATAACAAGCACCAGGCATTAGTTGGCCCATGCAAGCAAGGAAAGGAAAAGTTCCACTGAAAATATGAGTCCAGCGATACCTGATTAAAATGTTGCTGGAGTTTTTCATTCGTAAAATTGATGCATAGTTGTTCAAAACTGTTATTACAGTCACACATAAAGCAGGAGAGTAAGCACCCCTCAGAAAGGTCTTTCGCAGTACAAATTATTTCTGGAAGTACTTACCTGTTAGTTTTAAAACTTTCAAAGCCATATATATCAAGTACCCCAATCAAATTGTTAGAGTCTGGGTCTTGTCCTATTGATGCATTTATTCTGTTTACAAGCCTGCAATAATATAAGTGTATGTGCTTAGAACGATACAAATACGGAGTAGCAAGGAACACATTCCCAAGTCTATTACCAATCAAATAATCGAGAGTATATCTGCTTTGCTAAACCATCCCGGCTAATAATAGCAGAATTAGGACCAACTGTAGTGGTAATCACTCCTTCTGGTGTATTAATTTCCCTCTTTATCAAGGCATTCTCCAACTTCTCACAATCACACCTGTAATGACCATTCCGAGTGCAACGTGGATTATAGACATGTAACATGCAATATTAAAGTTATGAAGAGAAGTGGGGAATGGAAAGCATCAGTCGTACATCAAGAGCTCTCCCGCTGTATTAAGATGGAATCTAGATTTGTCATCCTTTAGCACGGATGAATCTACTTCTCTCCCTTTTGCAAAATTTATGTTTCCAAGATGAAGCACAGCAGCAACAACCCGGAATATAGCTTCCTGTTGATAGTCATGTCATTCAAGAAAAAGAAATTACTTACTGTCTAGCTCCTTTATCCACATTGGAAGAACAATTCCTTACTGAACCTAAAGAGAAGGAATTTGAAACCTGTTCTTGCTCAGTGATGCCAACAGTATCCATTGCATTTCTTGTTGCAAGATATTCCTCGGCATCATTGATTCCATCAACTTTAATGCAAGCTGATTGGTTGAGATAGTGAAACGAAGATGGGTCCCCGAGCTTATACTTCTTAAGATCCTGCAATCACACATTTTGCATAGAGAATGCCACATGTAACAGCTTGGGTAGAAGATCTGAAACAAATAGTTAAATCAAGATTGGGAAAAAATTACCTCTGATGGTGCTGCACACAGGAAGTAAAAGCAATGGTAGTTTCTCTCTGGGCTATTAATTTGGCAGACTCGAGATCTCTCAAGCAAGTAAGTCCTAATGGCAGCACCAGATATCTTTCCGCTCTTGTCAAACTGGATTTCAACAAATTTACCAAATCGACTTCACCACATGGACAGAAAAGGTTAACGAGTGAGTTAGTACCATAGTACGTGCAAGTACGAGAAGATAAATGATAGTTTATATAAGTATTTTTCTATATAATAGTGGCAACAGATGACCTACAAATTTTTGACACTCATGCAGAGTTTGCAATGGCTGTAGTTGTTTTAAATTACTACTATTACTTCTATCGCAGGCTTTGTTTGGCTAGTGATTGCAGTGACCAGAAAACGGTTTGGTATGCCACATAAAGTTGAAGCAGTTTGGTTTTCAGCAGAGCTGCTACAAGATTTTTTTTTTGGGGTGCTATCAGCAGCCTTTTTCTTTTGTTTAATCTACCGAATGCAGATGAGTTCAACATAAGCCTTTTCTATCAATTGCCAACTTGGGTTGCAACTGTTCTGACTTATGAGTTAGATACCATATCTGCCACCAAACTAAACAGTTGCTACAAAGCTTTCAAATTGAGGTCTAATATTGAAATACTGACTTTTTGTCATAATTTTCATTTATAGGCCCATGACTTCAACAAAAACATAACCACATATAAAGTCATACCTTTGGTTACTTTTATACTTATAAAACCAATGAATTAGCTGTTGAGAAAAGGTAGGCAGTATAATTTAACCCTCCCTCACATGCCTAAGTCACATAGCCAGGCCGACAGCAAGGACTCACAGGACTCAGAGTGAGGCACCAAATTGATTCTATAAAATTGTCTCCAACATAAGATGCTTGGCTCTGATACCATCTAGTTTCATGCACCAACCAACTCATCCACAAGACAATAGCTACAGCAGATATTGCGACCTCATCATACTCTCAGTTATGCAAGACAATAGGTACTACCACCCCGGTTTTGTATTTTCGGATTATTGGTGTTTGTACTTTAAGCCTACACCAAGACATGTTGAACATCTTCTGAGTTCCTATTATGATATCCATAGCAAAGGAATTACCTTGAGTTGTTGTTCCGAACGGTTTTCGCATTCCCAAAAGCTTCAAGGACTGGATTAGACTGCATCAGAAACATAAGTAAGAAATGGAAACAACAGCAACAAATGGAATGCTTAGTTTTAGAAGAGTTTCATAGAACACTTGCTTTCATCAGCAAGAAATGTTAAACTTATGAAATTTTCCAACTTACTTCTAAAACCTGCTGTTCAACTGTCCTCTCTCCTGTTCCAGATCGCCCACCCAAGAATGCAAGATATCTCATCAACAATTTTGTAGTTTCAGTCTTACCAGCACCACTTTCACCACTGACCAAAATGGAGTTACTCTTTCCTTCATTTATCATTTGCCTGTTTCCTTATTCAAATAAAAGCAAAATGGTACCATCAATATAGGGGCACCTCCACTTGGCAAGTTGATGAACAACATTAGATGGTAGTAGTATAAACATTCACCTGTAAGATACATCAGCTATCGCAAATACGTGAGGATCTAGGTCACTAAGATTTGCACCTTTGTATTTTTCCATAGTACGGGCATCAACCAGATTAGGCAGCCTTTGGAATGGATTTATTGCAATAAGAATGTTGCCAGTGTAAGTCTGGGAACTCAAGAGAAGAGCATTAGAGAAAGTTGAGTCACATAATAATTGGGCTCCCACAATGTAATAAAGTGTCACTCACATAGATGATATTTTTTGCATATCTGACAGCCAGGTTATCTAAAACACCAGGCTCATGCAAGTATGATAATCTTGTCATGTCATCCACTCCATCAGGAGGTGCTTCTGTGTCTTTAGGGTGTATATTTGATATATTCGCAATAACCTGATTAAACAGGCAAAAGCATAACCAGTTTCATGAGACAACAAAACTTCAATAGTAAAGCAGTAAAGGTATACGGCAATCGTGGCATGTCATTTGCATCAATGTAGTATTAAATTATAAATCGAATACTACTCCCTCCTTTCCACAATGTTTGTCCATTGAGGATATCAAGGGTGTTTTGGTTGCAATATTACCCCTCACTACCCCTTACTAAATGCTCCGGTAGAAGAGCAGTTGTTGTATTATGACATCTAATAGTTATCCTACTATGACATTTCGCTCCAAAAGTTACTTTACATGTTAAGTTTTAGTTTCTTCAGTAACAATAATACATTTAACCCCTAAACTTGTAAGTGTCCACAGAGCAGAATGGATATCATTTTCCCAGCCAACATTTTAGGGTACATTATTCAAAATACTTTTCACATACTGCAGATATAAATCATGGTCTCATCCATCTGATCCAGATAGGATATAAACCCTAAATTTGTATGGTATCACTCAATGCTACCTTGACCAGTGACCTTACATAGGCTGCAAGCAGGAACCACTAGATACGCTTAAAAATACTCATAAACCCATGTGTTGATGAGGTATATATCATCACAATGACCAACAAGTCAGACTATTCATACATAGGCTATGCATAGGGCACTAGTGTTTTTTTCCAACATAGGGCACTACTGCATGCCTTGCAATATACTCTGCAGTTAAATGCCAACATCAGTCTATACTCGAATGAACACTAGAAGAAGTAAGTTCTAAATGCACTCTGAACAAGAAACTGAACTCTGAAATCATGAAGAACCCAAAAGCAAACAAAAACAGGTATGTGACAGACTTCATCAGCATGACAACACATACCGTCTTCCCCTTGGTTGTGCGAACATGAGCATTTTGACCATCAATTCGGAATACCTCACCATCAACCCAGGCTAAATCTTTATCTTCCACCCATACATGGGAGCCTATAACAATGTTTAACATTGAAGCCTGCAAAATGTGACAAGTGACAAATTCAGCATGTGAAATTGCATTCAAGGCAGATCAACAGGCTAGTATGCATGCATATATAAATGTTGCACTGCAGTAAATCACAGCAGGTTTCACAGAGCGCAACATGTATACCAACTACCCTTCAGGTTCCTTTTTACTTATAATTGTCCAGGTCTGATCACATGTAATGTACAGCTATTCCAGCAATGTGCATTTCTGCCCTGGAACTATCATAGCAAAACGGAACCAAATACAGTTCAACTGATTCCCCAGAACGAACAGACTTCATTAAACTCCCAAGTGAGCTTATCATAGCTTGCTATTCTGACATGATCCGAAGTGCCTCCAAAAATAAACTACTTGTGGCTACATTTTGCCTCTGAACGGGAAAGCTAGAATTCAGTTCATCCAACAAATGAACCAGAGACATCCAATCAATTCATCGGTTCAATAAACGGAACCCTCCAAAATTCCGCAAAAGGCCAACTCCAATCTCACTTCAGTTTCCCCCCAAACTCCAGTTGCAAAACCACACGATAGTCCCCCAAACCCAGCCAAAAACAGACGCCAACGGAAGCAGACAAGCTCGCGCTCGGACACATCAGCGTCGCAACGAAAAGACAAACAAACAGAAACGTCAGGGCCAGCCACGCACCATGTCTCATCTGCGGCGATCGAGCCGCCCCGCCCTGCCTCGAGGGACGGACCCCGTAGAGCACTGCGACGGGACCGGACGGGAGGAGTCGCGGCTCGGTCGGCGTCGGCAGCGGCGGCGCCGACGGGCGATCTCCTCCCCTCGGGCGCTCGCCCGATCGCCGATCGCCTCTGCGGCGGCGCGATCCGCCCCGGGGAAGGGAACGCGCGCGCGCGCGCTCGCGGGCGGGTTGGGGTGGCGGAGGGCGCGCGACGGTGGCAGCAGCAGCAGCGACGCGGAGGCGGGTGGGCTGGCTGGTGGGGTGGTGGTGGAGGGCGACGCGACCGCGGCACGACAGGAGGAGAGAGAGGACGAGGGAGGGGGGTGAGCGAGGGGAGCCACAGGCCAGGCGAAGCCAACCGGGCGCCACTGTCTGTCATGTAACGCAATTAAAAAAATGGCGGAATAATCTCGGTGCGCGAGGCGGAATGGAACTGTGCCGCCCGCCCGCGCCAACGTGCGATGCGATCGGGTCCGTCACCACGAGCGCACCAGCGCGGCTGCGCGCGACATTTCCAAAAGCTGGGGGGAGGTGGCGGTGCGGGTGCGGTAGGAACAGGAGGGGCAGGGGGTTAAAGGCTAGCGCGACGGCGACGGGGAAGAAGAGAAGGCGGTCATCTAGATGTGTATAAGAGACAGGGGATTAGACGATGGGGGGTGATCCGACGCGGGTCGCCGCCGGGCGATTTGTGATTTGATTCTGATCGTGTTTTCTGTGTGGTTAGCGTGGGGAAAGCGCTCTGACGGGGCGGGTTTGGCAGGTGGTTAGGATGACATGTGCGCGGGGGCAGGAGTGGACAGCCGGGCCAGCTGCTGGGTGGATGGCCACGGCCTGGCCGCTGGCGGCCTGGCGCTGGCACCGGGAGGGCGCGGGGGCCACCTGGCCGACAATTAGGCAGCCAGTCGTCATTTTGGGTGGGTTTTGGTGGAAAAAACTCGATGGCTTTCGGATAGGGTGGCGGAGAGAGCTGGAAAGTCGGTGCCGGCGTAGTCGTACTCGCAGTCTCGTACTATGCATGAACTGTACTGTTACGTTACGTGCATCGGTTCGGCGCATGTACTGTTAAAGCCTCGTGTAGAGTCGCCTGGAAAATAGGTGCCATCGTAGTTACGAGCTGCCAGCCGCCAGGTTTTGTTTCAACTTACTTTGTGCAGAGTACCGTACCAACAACTTAGCATTGTATCAGTTGTGCAGCGCTACAACTGTTCAATCATGAATACGGCTATGGCAACGGTGCTTGTTCGTGATGCTGTTGACCCTGTGATCCACGCGCGAATGATGCGCTTACCATCGTTCCTTTTGAGAGAGAAAATAATAATGCATCTTGTCAGCATGACGAGTTAGATAATGTCACTCGTGGACTACATGCGCATGGCACTTCGTTTTAAATATGTAGAAATAACAGCAACAAAAAAGCTAAATAAAGTACTACACTATAAGCTATTTATTCAACGGGTTAAGTTTAAGCATGGTCACTCGATCAAATGGCGTAAGCAAATCCGTCCGATGAATTTCAAGATCACCAACTCATTATTTTCGATGGGAAAGCGCATGGTTATGACATGCTGCTTGCAGCTTGCACCAAACGGAAGAACTAATCTAGCACGCGTCCTAACATAATAGCCACGGCCCGCTGCGCTTGCATTGGCTGATCGCCCGCCACGGACCTAGCTATCAGCTCAGCCGTGCAGGGGTTACTCGCCTGTCATGGACCCCAAGGCGGAGGAAAATATTGGCTGCATCCTCATCCTTCCAGCTCGATCAAACGAAACGTCTTCTCGTTGGATGGTGAGTAGAACAGTGCACAAGGTGGCACCGATTGTACTCCGACAGGCCAGGCATTGATCGAGGCTCCCTGTCCTGTACGAAAAATCCGGTGCTTATGGTCCCTGGCTGCTGGCTTTGTAGTTAATGAGGTAGTGTGCTGTACCTGTACGTAGTAGTTGCCAAGTTCGTGCAGGTACGTTTTCGCCACTATCGCCAGCTATGCCGGAGATCCGAAAACGGCAGCAAGCTTGCCGCCAGCTCCTGGGTTTTTAACAGCTGCGCGCCGCGTCGTAGCACAGGCGCATGTCATTGTTGCCACAACGTGCGCACGCGAACGAGCGCGCGGCACGATCCGCAGGATCGACGAGCTGGTTTGGATGGAGTATATAAATAAATAAACATTAAACAGAGACAAAGGGTGCGTACTGGCCCAGTGGTGACGGGTCTTTTGACGCACCCCCAGAGTTTGAAATGGCTACGGAAACAGGCAGATAGGGTAGAGAGGGCGTTGGCGCCCGTCCGTCCAAGCCTGATGACCGCTAGCTAGCTCATGAGTTCGTAATCGTACTGGCAAGGTGTACATCTCGCTCTTTTTACAAGTGCAGTTGGGGGAAAAGTGGCCGGAGGAGAAGGTAAGAAAATCAACCGCCACCGCGATGATGGCGACGATGCGCAAGTGCAACCACCGCCGGGTCATTGTGGCGTGCCGTCCATTTCAACCTACACTAATTTGATTCTGGAAAAATGGGGTCTGAAACTGTAAGAACAGAAAACAGATCGGAATTCTCCTTTCTCTGGGAAGGATTTTTCAGAAAAGTTATTTTATTTTTTATTTTTTACCCTGACATTTTCAGAAGAAATTAAATACTGCATTCCGTGCGTTTCAGATAACTGGAACCGGCAAAATTAATATCATGCTACCCAGATGGCTACCTTTGCTTGTAGGAGTATCTCTGTAAATCTGTAGTCAGAAGCTGTCATCTGTATCGCTATAGGCTGAAACCGACCTGTATATCTGTAGGTGGAAACTGTCTTCTTCCAACCAGATGCAGGGAATTAAATACGCAGACAAGTAAGATGGCCATGGATACCGGTCAGTAAGCGTCACGCTAATGCCAAAAATGGGTTTGTGATTTTGGAAGGGACGAGTCACGAGCTGCCCTATTGGCATTGCATCATCAATTCATAACACGTGCCTAGCAGCGCACGGCCGCACGTTGCGACCACCGATCACCTAATGCAACTACCACTACCAGGTACCAGCATATGTGTCCACTTTTCCGTTTTATACTTCAGCTTCACGAACTGGGGCTCTGTGGTGAAACCTGACGCTGACGAAATGGCTCGGCAGGAAGTAAACCGCTTGCGCAGCTCAAGTTGAGCACGCAAAAAACGAACGAGGAATGAAGGTCCAAATAGACCCAAGGCTCCAGTCCCATGTCAAAAACGAGGGTTCCAGCATGTTTTCTTTGGTTTGGATGGCCAGTAATCGCGTCCGTTGGATGAGATCGTGAGAAGAGATTCCCTGGATTTGCCCTTTGCTGAACGATAATACTACTTCGATGAGCTGTCCACCGCGACAGGACCCGCAAAATTCCTTAAACAAAAGTTCGCGTCCAACCAACAAAGCTTTTTATGGGTTCGTGGGGACCCTATCATTGCATCCACGGCGAGCACGGGATGTCATGAACGCTTTGCTAATCTGCGCTGCTGCGCTAACATGCCGAGAAAGCTCCATGCTGCAACGCTGCCCATCTGTAAAATTGAGACCATTTATAGATTGGAGAAAGTCTTCTTCTTTTGGCAGATGGCATGGCGTCAGAACAGGTCTGCTTGATTTCTATAGCAGAAAAACAAATCGTCTTTTTGGGGAAAAGAATAACAATGCGGTTGGGTTTGATCCATGAGCACGCTGGGGGACAGTAGTGAAGTAAAGGGCCAAGTGCCCAAGACAGTTAGCAGTACGGTCCCTAGTTAGCAGTGTGAGAAGATCATTACACAGCATGAATCTATAGAAGATCGGTGCAACAGAGTGCAAATAAATGAGCAATAGCTAGCTAGGGATGAATGATGGCAATGGCAAACCTACTCCTATATTGGAAGACAATATTGCACCTTCACAGGTTGAAGCCCAATGATCTTATCATTGTGATGAGAGAAACACCAGTTTCTCTAATCTCCATACAGTTGAGCCCAAGAGAATTTGGAAGTGACGCAACACAACCCATTGCTAAGAAGAAGAAAAAAAGACTGATCCAAGAAGGTTCAGTATGCAAGAGAACTCAATGTACACGATTTAACAATCTGCTAGGAACATTTCCAGGGAGGTCCGATCGCATTGCAGATAAATAATTTACCCCATCGTACCAGGTAGACCTGTCTTCCAAGCGCCAACTACAGAATCACCAAACCATTACCGAAATCTCTTGTCCTTCTGAAGGAGGATATTTGGGTTCCGTGAATGATTCTTAGTTCCTGCTAGCTCGCCCCATCTGGTCCCTGCGCCATGAACGCGCGATGAGATGCTCCAGAGGGTGTCCCCTGGCTTACCAGGTGCCTCTTTGCTCGGCTTGGCGATGGCTTTGGATTTCATCAGGGGATGTTTGTTGCCCTTTCCCATACCAGCTGCAAGCAGCCATCTCGAGCCAGACTGCTGCTGTGTTTGATTGCCCCATGGTTTCGTGTTTTCAGGTTCGCTCTTGAAACCAGCGACATGCACTTCTGTAACCTTGAACTGAGGAATGGAGTCCTCTAATTCATCAATCTTCTCTTCAGTGACCAATGACTTATCTGGAACCTCTTCAGTCTTGGGCTCCTCATCATCTTGCTCACTGTTACCTTTGTCTGAGACAGTACTGTAGATCTTGGGCTTTGGGGGGACAAAAACCCTTTCCACTTGAATTAAAGCAAGCATAGGTGCGCCCACTGACTCATAGTTACGTAGTGGGTCACGTAGTTGAACCATGAGAGCAACAGTGAAGTTATTCCCTAACAAGCCCCATCTTCTACCAGATCTCTTGCTCCTTTTGTCCCCATTCCGTTTTTCAGCAATTAACTCCATTGATTTAGCATGATGGGCAGCAAGTATCTTTGATGTCCTATCACTGTGCTGTTCTTCTTCATCCACTACACCAGAGTCAAGCCTCATCCACTCATCTAGAGTGATAGACAAACCCATTAATCCATCAACTTCTTCTCCACTTTGTTTAACATCCAAAAGCTGCAAGCCTGCAGTTCCCTCCAAACCAAGGGACCAAGTATTCTCTGCAGACTTTCCTTGCAAAGATGAAAATTCTCCAATAGGCTTGGCATTGATATTCGATGGTGCCTCCTCTTCTGACATGCCAGATTGTATCCTCAAACCCTCAATGGAAAGGGCTTCAATCTTTTCCATAGCTAACGGTGCAAGGTCCTCAAGTGAAACATATTCTGAAGCATTCTCCCCACCCAAGGATGATGACAGATCAGCATACCTACCTTTCTTCTTATTGCCAGGGGCAGCATTTCCCACCCCTCCTACCAAAGCATCAATGCTATGATTGTCCAATAGGTCATATCTACATTGGTAAAAAGAAAAAGAAAACTTGAAACAAGATAGGATAAAGTAAGAAAAAGCACAGACAAGCATGAAAAGGAAGACTACAAACCTTTCGGCAGACTCGAGAGCTGGAGCAGACTCCCAGGCAATCTGCTGCATCATTTTGCCATTAACATCTTCTAAGGGCATAAGTTTATTTGCCTGCATTGATAACTTTTCAATTCCAACTGATGCCAGACCATGCAATATATCCATAATCCCAGAGCCCATCTCTGCCGGTAGCACAATTGGTGAAGAAGCCTGCATAACCAAGCTGCAGTTGTTCTTAGCATTTTTGAATAGGGTTGGATTCATTGATCGCAGAAATCCTCCATCTTTTGTTTGAATAAATGGACCTAAACCTTCAGCCAATGGTGGTAGCTCAGGGGGCTGCTCAGGCGGGAGGTTAATAGGGCTACCGAACCCACTTCTGCCTTCAGGAGGAGAAGATTGGAAGGACTTTTCGTTTAGCCCAAATTGACGCATTAAGGCTTCAGTTTCCTCATCTTCCAGCGACTTGGCTCGAAATCTGGTATCTATGGGTCGGCTTCCATTCTGAAGCTCAAGCTCGGCCTCATGTATCATTACGGAGAGATCAAAATTTTCCACAACATCCTCACAGATAGGTTCTTCCATCCCATCTTCAAAGATAGGTTCTTCCATCCCATCTTCGAAGTCCAAACCAAGAATAGCATTTCCAGATGCTAGAGCTTCCTTTTCAAACTGCTTCCAAAGCCGCTCTCTTGGTGACTCGGAATCACTATCTGAGGGTTGCCCAAATGGGCTGTGCTCTATTCCAAGCATATCCAAGAATTCATTAGCAACAGAATCTGATGAAGCATCCATGCTGTGCGATCTACCCTTCCTACTGGCGGACCTGTAACTATCAATCACACCCGTGCAGCTTAATCGCCTAGAACGCTTATCGTCTACAATTGGTGATTCAAATTCCTCTGGCTCAGCAATTGAGAGGTCATTGAATATACACTCTAGATCCTCCAGTTCTGTATCTCTTCCAAACCGATTCTCTGCTTCAAGAGCATCAGTAGGTAGTGAATCTGCTTTGACTATTCCATCCTCTTCGTTTTCCACATTATCCCTTGGAACAGCAAAATCACTCCCTGCCTCCTCCAGCATCACTCCAACAGTCTGTTCTTCAGCAACATCATCACTTACGGGCGCAGTCTTGAATGATCCCTCATCATCCATTTTGAATCCCAAATCCTCCTCCTGATCAGCCGCATGGCTAGTCTCCTTGGGCCTTTGTGGATCATCTGAGGCAACCTCAACTCCATGCTCAACAACATTGAATTCTGCAGCACCCCAATGGCCCTCTAGATGCGTCAAGTCCTCCTTCTTAACCTCTACTGATGTGCAGTGCTTTGCCTCCGGAGACCCCTCCTCTGCGGGGTCCAATGCCGCCACCTCCTCCTTCCTAGCATCAAGACCCCCATCAGCAGCAAAAGGCAGGGTGTTTGTTGCCCTTTCCCATACCAGCTGCAAGCAGCCATCTCGAGCCAGACTGCTGCTGTGTTTGATTGCCCCATGGTTTCGTGTTTTCAGGTTCGCTCTTGAAACCAGCGACATGCACTTCTGTAACCTTGAACTGAGGAATGGAGTCCTCTAATTCATCAATCTTCTCTTCAGTGACCAATGACTTATCTGGAACCTCTTCAGTCTTGGGCTCCTCATCATCTTGCTCACTGTTACCTTTGTCCGAGACAGTACTGTAGATCTTGGGCTTTGGGGGGACAAAAACCCTTTCCACTTGAATTAAAGCAAGCATAGGTGTGCCCACTGGCTCATAGTTACGTAGTGGGTCACGTAGTTGAACCATGAGAGCAACAGTGAAGTTATTCCCTAACAAGCCCCATCTTCTACCAGATCTCTTGCTCCTTTTGTCCCCATTCCGTTTTTCAGCAATTAACTCCATTGATTTAGCATGATGGGCAGCAAGTATCTTCGATGTCCTATCACTGTGCTGTTCTTCTTCATCCACTACACCAGAGTCAAGCCTCATCCACTCATCTAGAGTGATAGACAAACCCATTAATCCATCAACTTCTTCTCCACTTTGTTTTACATCCAAAAGCTGCAAGCCTGCAGTTCCCTCCAAACCAAGGGACCAAGTATTCTCTGCAGACTTTCCTTGCAAAGATGAAAATTCCCCAATAGGCTTGGCACTGATATTTGATGGTGCCTCCTCTTCTGACATGCCAGATTGTATCCTCAAACCCTCAATGGAAAGGGCTTCAATCTTTTCCATAGCTAACGGTGCAAGGTCCTCAAGTGAAACATATTCTGAAGCATTCTCCCCACCCAAGGATGATGACAGATCAGCATACCTACCTTTCTTCTTATTGCCAGGGGCAGCATTTCCCACCCCTCCTACCAAAGCATCAATGCTATGATTGTCCAATAGGTCATATCTACATTGGTAAAAAGAAATACAACTTGAAACAAGACATAGGACAAAGTAAGAAAAAGCACAAACAAGAATGAAAAGGAAGATTACAAACCTTTCAGCAGAATCTAGAGCTGGAGCAGACTCCCAGGCAATCTGCTGCATCATTTTGCCATTAACATCTTCTAAGGGCATAAGTTTATTTGCCTGCATTGATAACTTTTCAATTCCAACTGATGCCAGACCATGCAATATATCCATAATCCCAGAGCCCATCTCTGCCGGTAGCACAATTGGTGAAGAAGCCTGCATAACCAAGCTGCAGTTGTTCTTAGCATTTTTGAATAGGGTTGGATTCATTGATCGCAGAAATCCTCCATCTTGTGTCTGAATAAATGGACCTAAACCTTCAGCCAATGGTGGTAGCTCAGGGGGCTGCTCAGGCGGGAGGTTAATAGGGCTACCGAACCCACTTCTGCCTTCAGGAGGAGAAGATTGGAAGGACTTTTCGTTTAGCCCAAATTGACGCATTAAGGCTTCAGTTTCCTCATCTTCCAGCGACTTGGCTCGAAATCTGGTATCTATGGGTCGGCTTCCATTCTGAAGCTCAAGCTCGGCCTCATGTATCATTACGGAGAGATCAAAATTTTCCACAACATCCTCACAGATAGGTTCTTCCATCCCATCTTCAAAGTCCAAACCAAGAATAACATTTCCAGATGCTAGAGCTTCCTTTTCAAACTGCTTCCAAAGCCGCTCTCTTGGTGACTCGGAATCACTATCTGAGGGTTGCCCAAATGGGCTGTGCTCTATTCCAAGCATATCCAAGAATTCATTAGCAACAGAATCTGATGAAGCATCCATGCTGTGCGATCTACCCTTCCTACTGGCGGACCTGTAACTATCAATCACACCCGTGCAGCTTAATCGCCTAGAACGCTTATCGTCTACAATTGGTGATTCAAATTCCTCTGGCTCAGCAATTGAGAGGTCATTGAATATACACTCTAGATCCTCCAGTTCTGTATCTCTTCCAAACCGATTCTCTGCTTCAAGAGCATCAGTAGGTAGTGAATCTGCTTTGACTATTCCATCCTCTTCGTTTTCCACATTATCCCTTGGAACAGCAACATCACTGACTGCCTCCGCCAGCATCACTCCAACAGTCTGATCTTCAGGAACATCACTGACTGCCTCTGCCAGCATCACTCCAACAGTCTGATCTTCAGCAACATCACTTACTGCCTCCTCCAGCATCACTCCAACAGTCTGTTCTTCAGCAACATCATCACTTACGGGCGCAGTCTTGAATGATCCCTCATCATCCATTTTGAATCCCAAATCCTCCTCCTGATCAGCCGCATGGCTAGTCTCCTTGGGCCTTTGTGGATCATCTGAGGCAACCTCAACTCCATGCTCAACAACATTGAATTCTGCAGCACCCCAATGGCCCTCTAGATGCGTCAAGTCCTCCTTCTTAACCTCTACTGATGTGCAGTGCTTTGCCTCCGGAGACCCCTCCTCTGCGGGGTCCAATGCCGCCACCTCCTCCTTCCTAGCATCAAGACCCCCATCAGCAGCAAAAGGCAGTGACCTGGCAGACCTCAAGCTCGGCAACACCTCGTGCAGCACCCTCACGTCCCTGCTCCGTGCCGGCACTGGCGTCGGCGCCTGCACTGACACTGGCCGCGCCATCGACCCGCGCCGCAGCCCCGCCACCTCCCCGGTCTTGTGCTGCTCGCCGCCGCCAGCACCCACGAGCGAGCACGAGAAGGTGACGTTAAGTCGCGCGCCGCGTGCGGGGCCGGACAGCCGAAAGCTGGTGCTCCACTTGCCGAACCCAGAGTCGCCGCCGTCCTCGAGGTCATCGAAGGAGACAGGGAGCAAGCGGGTGAGGTCAACCTCGTGCTTCCCGAGCTCGAGCGTGGAGGCGGAGACCGCGACGGAGAAGGCCCGAGGCTCGTACTTGACGGCCGACTTGGCGCCGCGGGAGAAGTAGACCGGGGAGCGCAGCGTGAGGGACTCCTCGAACGCGGCGGCGCCCAGGGCCGCCGCGACGGGGCGGGTGGACGCGGAGATGGACATCCGGCGGAACTGGACGGAGACCGCGGACCCGTCGAGCGCCGCGGGGAGGCCGTCGACGGAGTGCACGTGCAGCGCGAACGCGCAGTCGAGGCGGCGCCGGCCTCGGTGCGAGGGGGCGGTCAGGGACTTCTTCCAGA
>OAMR01000228.1:692493-749903 GCA_900205405.1 Echinochloa crus-galli
GAGGAGAAGGAGGGCTTGAGGCGGGGCTTGTGGCGCGGTTGCTCGGTGGCGGCGGGGGACGAGGAGGGGAGCGGGAGGGAGCGGCGGCGGCGGGTGGAGGGGTCGAGGGAGAGCGCCTTGTGGAGCGTGACGATGTCGCGGGCGAGGGCGGCGTCCCCCGCATCGCCACCGCGGTGGTCGCCGCCGCCGCCAGGGGTGAAGCGGGAGGACATGGCTGGCGGCGCTTGGGTTTGGGATGGGTCGGGTTGGGGATTTTCGGGAGGCGATTTGAAGGGGGACCGCGCGGCCGGCGACGGGGGGCAGGCAGGCAGACAGAGGGGGAGCGGGGCGGAGCGGAGCGGATGCGTTGCTTTGGTGGTGCGTTTTGTTTGTTACTCCACTACGCGATGCGTTTGCTAATGCTTCGGTGGTCTCGGCTTGCTGCTTTGTTTACTGAGCTGGATTTGGGATCTGGAAGC
Source organism: Echinochloa crus-galli (assembly GCA_900205405.1). Taxonomy (NCBI): domain Eukaryota; kingdom Viridiplantae; phylum Streptophyta; class Magnoliopsida; order Poales; family Poaceae; genus Echinochloa; species Echinochloa crus-galli. The sequence goes on from OAMR01000228.1 coordinate 692,952, forward strand.
AAAGGCGAGGCTGGACTGGACTGGAAGGGAATTCTTGTCACGTGAATCGTGAAACGGCCCTGTTTAGTTCTAGAATTCCCGCTCCTAAATTTATTATGTAAAAAGAAGATTCACATCACATCAAAATGTCATAGCATGCATGGAGTACTAAATATGGATGAAATCAAAAACTAATTATACAGTTTTGTTGTACTGTACGAGACGAATATTTTACGCCTAACTAATAATTTTTTGGACAAGTTTTGCACATACAAACAAAATGCTACATTGTCGCATTTATTACCCGACGCGCGCGTCAGTCCCAAGTTGGGACTCCCGATTTAGGAACTAAACGCGGCCAGAATAACGGAAACGTCGTCTCCGTGGAGCTCGACTCGCGAAACAGAAGGATGGGCTGTGGGATGTGTTTTCTACTGGGTTGGTTGGTGGGTGGACGGGTGGTTGCTGCCTTGCTGGGATTGCGTTGATAATTTGGTAATGCGAAGTAGGGAGAATCAATTGAGCTGTTATTGTGGTTTACGCCATGTATGATGATCGAGGGATTTGAATTTGAGCTATTACTCCCGCATTTTGGGATGTACTTGCTGGTACCACTACCAGTACTAAATAGGCAACCAAAGAGCGCTGCTGGAAATAAATCAAGCATCTTCCTGCAATGCTGGTTTGCCATGTCCAGATACATAAATTTGTGAAGTGATGGCCCTAATTAGCCCGAGCATGCCAATTGCGCCTGCTGACATGCACTCCTTTTGCCGAAATTTTTTCCCAATTGGACATGCAACATCACATGTTTTTGCTAGACATTTTGGCCCATTTTCCGTTAACACGAGTCGTGAATAGTACGACTCAAGTCAAATGCAAACTCTTTCTGCCCCGCACAGTCGTTGTCACTTGTCAGAGTCATTTTCGACGGATGCTGCTAGGTGTAGGTCAGCATTGGAGTCTCGGAGATTGTTTACTGAGCTGGATTTGGGATCTGGAAGCAAAGGCGAGGCTGGAATGGAAGGGAATTCTTGTCACGTGAATTCGTGAAACAGAAGAACAGAAACGTCTTCGTGGCGCTCGAGGGCTCGACCCGTGAAACATAAGGATGGCCTGTGGGAATTGTTTGTTTTCTGTGCTTGGGTTGGTTGGTTGGTAGTTGCTGGGATTGCGTTGATAATTCGAAGCTGTGAGAATCAATTTGAGCCTGAGCTGTTCGTCATACATGCCTAACGCGATTGCTTGTTTTTTTATTTAATATAAGAAGAAAATGCATGTATATGATGAATCGAGGAATTTGAATTTGAGTTATTAGTCGTCCTTGTTTTGGTGTACTCGCTGGTGCTGGTACTATGACAACCAAAGAGCGTTGCGGGAAATAAATCGACCATCTTTCCGAAAATGCTGCTTTACAACGTCCAGAGACAAATTTGTGAAGCAATGGCCCTGTTATCCGGAGCAGGCCAATTGTGCCTGCTGTCAGGCACTCTTTTGCGGAAAATCGTTGCCAGTTAAACATAGACAATACTACATCATCACATGTTTTTGGTAGAGATTTTGGCCGGTTTTTCGTTAACACGAGTCATCAGACACAGTACGACTCATCAAAGTCAAATCATTGCCAGTTTGGACCCCGATCCTCTAACTAAAGTTTTAGTCGTGTCACATCAGATGTAAGACGTTAATTAAAAGTATTGAATATAGATTAATTAAAAACCCATTATATAAGTAAGAAAATTTGCGAGATAAATCTATTAAGTCTAATTAGTTCATAATTAGACAATATGATACTACAGTAAACATGTGATAATTATGTGCTAATTATAGATTAATTAGATTTGTTAGGTTCGTCTCGCAAAATAGATTTATTTTATAATTTTTTAGTTTTATAATTAATTTATATTAATACTTTAAATTATTATTTATTATTTATTTAAAGAACTAAACTTTAGTCCAAAACTCTGCATCATCAATATGTTTTGGTCAGTGTCCTCTTCTGGACGGATGCTGCTAGGTGTAGGTCAGCATCGGAGCTTAGGTGCCACAACGGACAGATGGTTGCAGCAGTCTCGATCGTTTAGTCGTTTTATTTACTAGTACAGTGGCAGCACATACGTGCTATAAAAAAAGGTTTGATGTAATCAATAATTTTTAAATATTATTATAAAAACTCTATTATTATCAAGTTCCTCGGGAACCAAACGTATAGCCATCCGGCTAAACCCATTCATTGAAACCATGGATGCATGACCACCGTAATGTACGAACGCCCACAATAACAGTTAAGTATACTTGATGGATATGCAATATAACATGACACAAGATATAGGCAACAATTCTGTTACTTCCTGAAAAACTATCAACATGCAAAACCAAGATTTTGACATAGATTGACACTGCTAGCGATCAACACAAAATGGCCAAAGGAAAATCTAAAAAGTCTGTTCCAGCGTTCATAGAAAAAGGATCAATGCCAAGAGTTCAGAGAAAGCACAAAAAGTTAACCCAGAAATAGATAACACAAGGCCAATGATCACCTAGGTTTAAAAAAAAACATACGACTTACAGGGCGTCATGCCTCATCTCAATCATGGTCAGCCGTGTCCTGCTGATGGATCTGTCGCCGCTGCAGCAGCAAGATCCTCAAGCTCTTGGTCCACCGTTCAACCCATCGATGAATTAGCCGCCGCCGCCACTGCTGCCGATATATCCACGAGCTCCTTGCTAAACGCCTCGAGGCAAGACGAGAGCGTGTGGAACGAGCGGAATACGACCAGGTGAATGTTGTATACATCTAGCAGCCGCTCCGTCAAGTCAGACATGTCGCCGTGCGGATCCTCCCGGAGCCATGCCGTGAAGTCTCGGGCAATCGACCGAGATCCTCGACGAGTAGTGCCTCCAAGCTGTGCACAAGGTCGATGTTCCCGCGCGTGACACAGGCGATCCGGGCCACCAAATCCCCGTTGATCATAGGGCTTCTCTCTGCGTGCCTCGTGGAAACAAACGACGTGGAAACAAACGAAGCATGCATGTGTCGATCATGGCAGGTGGTAGAGGTTGGACGACTTGATCCTGGTGGTGACGTTGAAGTACCCGAACGCCACCGCCCACCGGCGGTTGTCCTTGAGCCTGTGCACGGCGATGGTGTCCGGCCGGTTGTACCGGTTCTTTCCCCTGCCTCCGACGTTGAGCCACTTGCCCAGGAGGCGGTCCTCGTCGCCATGCGTGTCGTTGTTCCGCAGGATCTCCGGTTGCCGGACACCCACGCTACCACAAAGTTCATCATCCGCCCCGCCTATATGTCTCGGTACATTCAAGAATCGTCAGTACATTCAAGAACCGGTGCTAATACAACATTAGCACCGGACTTTTAGCACCGGTGCTAAAAGTGGTTGGTGTTATCAACTGGTTTGATGGGTGCTAAAAGTACTCGGGGCTAAAGGGTCCCCCTCTTTTAGCATCGGGTGGTGTTACACTAGCTAAAAATATTTGTATACTTGCGTGTTGCGGGATTCGAACTCGAGACCTCTTGGCTCACGCGCACCTACCTAACCATCTCACCTACACAGCACACGTGATAGGACATAAGATGCGCTCCTTTTGAAGTAGCATGTGACACCCCATTAGCACCGGGTCATATTTACGAACTGGAGCCTCACGACCCCCGCGTCGTCCTCCCTGGGCGACTCGGGGGGCTCCCGGACACCCCACCCAACCCAACCGCCGCCGGCGCTCCCACCCCCACTACCGCCGGAGCTGCCCGGAGGTCTGGTGAGCAGCGAGGATGGCGGCGGCGGGGCCATCTTCCTCCTCTCCCCCCTCCTTTCCTCCCCTCCAGGCTTCTCTCACCTCTCCTCTCCTCGGCGCCCCTCTGTCCATGGCTGGCGGCCTCCGGCCAGATCCGCCGCAGGGGAGGCCGGATCCGGGGTCGGCGTGGCCGGATCCGCGGGGTGCCGGTGCTTCACGGCCGGATCCGGCAGTCGGCCGCGGGGTCGTCGGCGGCGGCAGCTTGGTTCGTCGGCGCAGCGGCGGCTTCGCCCTGGCGGGCCGGTGCTGCTCGCGGCATGGCTGGTGGCCGCCGCTGCGGGCGGCCTGGTCCCTCCCTCGCTGGTGGTGGCCACGGCGGCGGCGGTGGCCCACGCCCGGGCCCCTGTCCCTCGACATGGTTCCGGTGGCGTCTGGATGGTGCTGGTGGCGTCATGGTGGCGCGGCCAGCGGCGGCTTGTTCGGACGGGTGCTAGCGACGTCGCGGCGGCGTGGCTAGCGGCGGCCTGACATTGGTGCACCAGGGACACCATGGTGGTGTAGCTGGTTGTTCCGAACCGTCTTCTTAGGCAGCCATGTGTCGGTGGTGCCGCGGTGGCATGGCCGACGGCGGTTCTTTGCACGGTCTGTCTCTCAACGCTGCCATGGTGGTGTGGTTGGCTGCAACCGTGCGGCGGCCCACCAGCAGCACCACGGAGGTGTGGTTGGTGGCGCTGACTGTCTCTCTATTCCGCTCCACGGAGATGAAGCGGGTGTAAGGCCTTCTCTTCTTGGGACAATGTCGGTGGCGCTGTTGGCGTCATGCCCTTCCTGAAGGTGACGTTGAGCCCTTCCTGAAGGTGACGTTGAGCTTCTCCGGCGGGAGACTGCTGCCTAGGTCCTCCACCTTGATGCGTCGGCGATGGTGCTTTGTGAGAGTGGTTTCTTCCTTCTCCTTCCTTTTCTGTCTTTCTTTTCTTTGTTTCAGTTTAGAATGTTGAAAAAGAAAAAAAAGGGAGTTCGAGTAGAGAAGAAGAGAGTATACAGTTAGTGGAAGTTGTGTTTGGTTGCTCGTGTCGATGTCCCAATCCGACCGAGTAGAGTTGGCTCGTGTCGACGCCATTACGACCGAGCAGAGTTGTTTGAGTTGCTTAGAGCGGTGTGAGCTGATGTCCCAATCCAACCCACCAGGTCGTTTCAGTTGAGTTGTGCGGTGCTAGTTGATGTCCCAATCCAATCCACCGGAGTTGTTAGAGTTGTTCGGGGTTCCCTGCCCTTTGAGTTGTGCGGTCTTCGGATCGAAGTTGTATGGTTTTTGGGCCCGGTCTTCCTTATAAACAGGGCCAGCTCTCTTCTTCAAATAAAAATTTGGGAAAGCATAAGCTTTCGCCATCCGTTCAAAAAAATATTTACGAACTGGTGCTAAAGGGGTCCTAACACCGCCCGGTGCTAATGGGGGTGTCACATGCTACTTCAAAAAGAGCCATCTTATATCCTATCACGTGTGCTGCGTAGGTGAGATGGTTAGATGGGTGCGCACGAGCCAAGAGGTCTCGAGTTCAAATCCCGCCAAGAGGTCTCAAGTTCAAATCCCGCAACAAGCAAGTATGCAAATATTATTAGCTAGTGCTTCGACCAATTATTTTTCTCTCAACACAAATCAGCACCGGCTACCAGCCAAGCGAACATGATGAAGACAAAGTTGACACACTAGTCATCTCTACATAATTCTAACTTTTTATCACGGGGCGACAAGAATCTCAATTTTTCTTCACGTGTCAAATGATACAAAATGATAAGCCAAATGAACAGGACAATTGTATTCTTGACGAACTCATTCAACTTATCATTTTGTAACCTGTTGCCAGAGTGCAACAAAAATGCAATATGGAGGTGATGTTGACAATGAAAGTTGGATGTACCACTAGACATCTCTAGAATAATGCATGGGGAGGCAAAGTTGATGCTAAGTTACCATGGAGTTAAAATAGTAAAAAGAAGATTAGTAGGAAGTGCTTCTGTACACGCAGTGGCGAAGGTAGAGCAGATCAGAGGGGGGTGCATTTGCCTTTTAGTTGTATGGGTTTGATCTATTTTACATGCTGAAAAATTGATCATTTTCATTGGTTTTGTATTTTGCTGTGGGTGCATGTGCACCCCCTAAACACTGTGTAGCTTCGCCACTGTGTACATGTATGGACTAGTTGGACGTGACGCCTACCTCACCTTCTCTCGTCGTCTTATGGTACCACACCCACCCCTTCGTCTTCCGGCGTCGCTTGCAACCCGCCGTCGTTCCCAAGCACGACATCTACTAAGGATGCCTCGTTTGTTGTTCTCCTCGTCAGATGCAGAATCTGGGTCATCCATAGCTCATGCGTGCTTTTGCTCACGTCGTTCACCCATAGCAACATACAACCATTAATCAATCCATAGTACCTCGTCTTCTCTCATAGTCCCGCAGCACCGCACGCAAACCCTTTTGTCTTCTCATGTCACTCGTCAAACATCGTCTACTTTCGTCATCATGCACCACCATACACATCTCTTGTCTTCTCGCTTCACTCGCACTCCCGTTATTGATCCGTTGTCGTTCTCAAGCACAACATATACCGAAGGTCTCTCCTTTATTGTGCTTATCATCATATACGAAATCGGTAGCGTCTATGGCTCCCATGCGCCTTTGGTCACAAAGTCACCTTCACTCGTAGCAATGCACAAACATATTTTTTGCTAGTAATATTAAAAAAATTATGCTATATTCTTAGAACACATTTCTTCTTCATTTGGATTAATTTTTTAACTGGAACATTTTATTTGTCTATCAAACATTTTTAATAGCCTACTTTGGAACAACTATATGCCATAATATTGGAACCTTTTCATAACCTTTTCCCAAAATACCCAGCCCGTACGACAATTTTACTATATTCTCGGAACATATTTTGGTTTGGAATAACTTCTTATTCAATCATAACGTTTTTTTTTTGTCGGGAACAATCTATAGAATGGTTTGGAGTGGCATTCTCATCATCAGATTAAAGCTATGAGGCTAAAAAAGGTGTCAGAAACAGTATTAAGATGTGGCAAGAATTAGAAGAAATAAGCCAACTCACCCGATCGCATCTGGTATGTTGGTTATCTGATACACAAATGGTAACACAAAGGAAGGTGTAGATTTCTGCAGCAGCGCGTGATTTCGTATAGGCGATGACGTGATGTTCTCCTCTAGAACAAGCAGGAGAAAGTTCCGCGAAGAACAACCAAGTTGGTTGAAAAGCATTGGCAAGAAGTCAGACTACAGTGTGCTTCATCCATTTCAAGAAATACCTAGATTAATTATCAGTTTTTTTTAAAAAAAAAACAGCTTTCCGTTTAATATACCAAAAAGCGAAGAAAGACGGGTTTTATTTCCATCTAATAAGCCCGCTATTTACTTTAACGATGTGAAGCATGTTAAGGTTCAAACATATGCGACGTAAGAGAAGTGAGCATGACATTTCTTAAGTTGTAGATATCGTTCGGGATGCAACATCGGCTGAGTTTCGGCCAAAGCAATGGAACAAAAGATAATATAAATGTGCTTCGCTATTTAGTTGAGTATGCTTGTACATAAAATGGCCTTCAAATTCGTTTGCTAAATATGGTCCTTGTTTGGATATATCAAGTGGAAATTTAGTTTATTTTTTCACTCCAATCCATATGGATTGAGAGGGACTAGATCAATCAATTAAGGCCTTGATGACTTCGCCCTGGGCATTTGCTAGTGGTTCATACTCCCTCATTCATGTTTATAAGGCATGGGCAGATATAGTATGGTCTTCTAAATCACATTTTTACCATTTATGATATTATTTATTGATATAAACTTATGATAATTTGGGAGTATATTTAATTGTAGATTCAACTATTTTAAATTTATATTATAAAATTAAAAATTAATGGCTAAATCATTAGTTAAAGATTATATTTAAATCTTGATATGCATGTGCGAACAAGAACTAAGAGTGTAACTTTTATTCCTTATTTAATTAGATTCATAGAGCTTGCATGTGCTCTAGGTTTCGAAAAATGGGACCCACAACTTCATTTTTGCTTGGGTTTCTTCTCACACCTTTCCATGTTATTATGTCAAAGGCAATTTGAAAAATTCGATTTTAGAAAGGTACTTCAAAAATTAATTTTGGCTTCATCTATATTGTCATATCTGCATGATACTTTGGCTTTGATCCCCAATTTGGTTGCATGACTGCATTTCGTCCGATACAGGACATTCAAAGTGATGTCTTCGTTCACCATACAGTAGCTAGCAACAAGGAACCGCGTAAAGAGTTAGTCAGTTAATACAATATGTCATAATAGAAGACAAAATCTACTACAAGATATTTAAAGTGATGTCGGCTTGCTAAAGGACACTATTATTGCCAAGCTCTATACTGGCAAATACTATCATTTTTGTTACAATTTGCTAGAAGACACCGTTTCTAATTAAAATAATAATTTTTAAACTTATGAGGTAAGAAAAGGTGATGAAATACCATTTTTGCCTTTAGCTCCACTGGTCATATCTCTCTCTCTCTCTCCCAACCCAGCATGCTTGGCGACCATGGCCGTCTTGACCGTGACCGCGGTGGCACTGGCTCGTCCCCGCGCTGGTCCTGCCCGGTGGGCATGGGCTCCCCACGGCCCTACTCATTGGTGCAGCACCGCATGGGCTCCCCACGGCCCTACTCATTGGTGCAGCACCGCGCTGGGCCTGTTCACCTCAAGCGGCTGTCCGCGGCTACTAGCCTCTGCTCACCGGCGGTCGTGGCGCAGGGCATGGGGCTAGAGGAATCTTAGGGGGATCCCATTGTCACTATTGCAATGACTCCACAACGGTCACATCTCGTTGCGTGCCCCCTACTCGTCGATTATAGCGCATGGTGGTGAAGGGAGGAGGAAGAAAGAAATTATCAGTAGGACAGGGGTAAAAATGACATTTCATCATATTTCTCTCTCCTTCACAGCCAAAAATATTATTTTAACCAAGTCAATGTCATCTAGGGCGTGATTAGTTTGAGGACCGGCACAACCTGGCCCAGACCTCGGATGCATGCAGGGACAGAGCCAGGAAAAATTTTAGGGGACTAAACTATAAAGCTATATCGACGTAACACCGTTATAACCTTTTAAAATAGACAAATATAATAGTTGAGCCACTTCTATTATACGTATTTGAGTACAAATTTTAAGGAAAGTTCCTATATGGCTTTACGTGTACAAAAGCAGTAGGGGGGCTGGAGCCCCTCCCGGCTCCCGCCCCCCTCGCTGCCTCCGTCGCTAGATGCAGGCTCCCGCGAGCCAGGCTAATCAGCTGCAACACACCTTTGTTTAGTTGCCGTCTTCATGCAGCCAGGCGGAGAAAGATTATAATTGGTTGCCCGATCAAGATGTAGAGAACTGCTGCTCCTAGGCAAACCCAGCAGCGCGGAGGGCTTCTTTGCACCGTGGGAGCCTTGCTCCGGGGAAACAAGGAATTCGGCTGCACCCTGGGAGCCAAGCTTGGAGACCCTTTTACACCCCACGGGCCAGGTCCAATACCGCGTGCACGTAACCAATCAATCTAAGATACATCTTGGGAGTCAGACCGAGGGGGCATACAGGGAACCAATCGCACCCCTGGAAAATTGTCACAAATCCAAGATACATCTCGGGAGCCTGGGCGAGGGGGCATACAGGAACCAATCGCACCCCAGGAAATTGTCACAAAACGAGTGTTTGCCAGCACAAAGCTTGGTCAAAGGAGTCCGTATCAAATTTTCCCTAAATAAGATCCAGCTTGCTCGTCCAGCACGTTGATCGAGCTCGTTCTAGCTGCATGCATAGCCGCACCGGTCAAACACTTGAATAATTTCTGGCTCCGTTCAGAGGTACTGACTGTACGGAGTACATGCGAAGCAATTTCTGGATTTGATTGATATATATAAAGATATGCATAAGACCAGTTTAGCTATGCAGTTTCCGCGAAAGAAAAAAGGAGAACGACTGGAGAAACTTCCTCTACTTTCTGCCGTCACCTGAGAGCCAAGAAAGAAATGTCTCCGTGTCTGGCGAAGACGCGAAGTTGATAAGTAGCTTCTTCGAAACGCGTATGAGGTTTATACATATAGGATCTCCTCGCTCGAGTTCTGGTTGCAGAAGCCACAATACTATCTCATAGATAAAAATTCGCGTCTTGCCGTCCCTAAAATCCAGAAGTTTGCAGCCTCAGTGCGTCCGTCTGGGAACAGTTTTCTTCTTCCCCTACGGAGAGTGTACAACTCAACAATGGCGGCCGGACTGAAGCACAATATCCCGAAATCACTGACCTATCCACTGAAAGCATCCGAACGAGCCGAGGCCTGGGAAGGAACCAAACCAACGTGCGCCTCGGATGCCGAAGGCTCGTCATGCTGGATGCCGGCCTTCGGTTTCACCATCCTCGGTTGCAACGGCGCCGCCGCCGTCTACCACTCCCGGGGCGACCCCAGGGCCGTGGTGTTCATCCTGTCCTCCTTCGCCATACTTCTGTCCCTCTTCGCCGTCCTCCGTGTGTTCGAGAAATCGCCGCGTGGGTCCTGGGGGAGAGCCCGCGCCAAGGCCGCGGTCTGGGTCCTATCCACAGTTCTCACGCTCATGTTCACAGTGCGCGTGGCTGCGCTGATGCCCTTCCCTGCGGCCGTCGCCGTTTGGGTCATGGCCGGATCAACGATTTCTGCCGGGTTCTTCATGTTTTTCCTGTGTCCCGAGGAAGCCGCCGACTCAACCGCCGAGGAGGAGCCAGCGAAAGCTGCCGGCATCGACATCGCGTAGAGGCAGATCACCTTGCCGCAGTGTGGCGCAACCCTTGTGGTTTTGTCAGTGCACCTGGGCCCCGTAGAGGACAAGAACTGCTCCACTGCTGGGCCCAGATACACCGGCGGTATCACAAGGGTTGCTCCACCCGGCGGCAGGAGGAGATTCGAGGCGCCGCGCCGTCGACAGTTGCAGCTGCTGCAACTTCAGGCCTTGCGTCTCGAACTCTCGATTGTTCGAATTCACCAGCTTCACGGTTCTCTTCATAGTACACGGCTTGATCAATGGCTGCCCACAGCATGTCTGTCGCTCTTCGCAGTTTTTCTTCAGAAGCAAACACAGTTGTGGTAGTCTGCTTATATAGGCCTTTGCTGTATGCATATATACTAGTCTCAGGATTAGTAAGCCGTATTGTAAATTCAATCTTCTTTCACCCGTGTAACCATGTCTTGTCTTTTGTCTTCAAGAATCAGGATCTGAAGAATATCATATGTAACCTTGAATCGTGTCTATTTCAACCTTGAAGAAGGCCTCTTCTTTTTTTATACTTAATTGTTTTCTCTCTTGTATATGCAGTCCTCTATAGATGTATATGCTAGTTCGGTAAGCTGCAAAGATCCTGTGTTTTCCTGTAAATACAAGTGCGACACCATCACCAAGCCTCAGCTTACCAAATGCTTAAACATGGTGTAGCCAGCTGGTCAGAATGAGATGTCTGACTCTGCAGACCTGCAGTTCCCAGGGAGATTTAGTACTGCAACAGGAGCAATAGTAACTGACCGTTGTAAGGTGCCTTCGTAGTTCGATTCGGCCTTGAATCATGTGTATTTCAACCTTGAAGAACCATGCCTTGTGTTCTCTCTTGTACTTGCAGTCCTCTGTAGATGTAAATGCTAGTTAGGTAAGCCGCAAAGATCCTGTGTTTGCCTGTAACTAGAACGGTGACACCATCACCAAGCATCAGAAATGTTACCAAATGCTTAACGGTGAGCCAGCTGGCCAGAATGAGATGCCCACTTTGTTCCAAAGGAAACTTGGGTAATGAGTATTGCAACAGGAGCAACAATAACTGATCATCGTAGAAGAAAACCAAGAAGCGACGCCCAGAGCATATCACACGAACCACCACAGAATCAAACTGATGAACTGACGGTCAATCAACCCAGAAGGCAAATCCCATGAGGAAAACAGCAGATAGAGCCACCAACTAGACAGTGTTATCTTGAAGCTTATGGCGTGAGAGTGAGAGCAACCAAGCCACAGCAGTTACTCATACACCAGCGATTCTACACTCCTACAATCTCCAGTTCTCCACAACTCTTCCCAAACTGCAACGAATCCTGACTACATATAGAGCCCACAGCTTTATCCACACATTCAGACAGAGTGCAAAATACATGTATCCAGTCACTCCCACAGCATCAGTATCGGTTTACTGACCATCCTCACGCAGTTGATCCTGATTGATATCTTCCAATCTCCATTGAAATCAACACAATAACAGATAACTTACCAAAAACAATTGCCAATGGAAGTGACATGCCATAATCTTACTGGCACAATTCCTTGTACTTTCCTGCTTGTGCAAAGTGCAGTCCTGATTTAGATGGAGTCATGTACTTTCAATAATCCGCACATATGAATAGCCTGAAAAAACTTCAATTCAGCTACTTGATACTTTTGATGAGTTGCTGTCACTTCATGTCATGCATATATTAAATACTAAAAATAATGACTTGACCTTCTCGACATTTTGACTTATAGCAGAACTGAGAAATCTTTTACAGACACTTGACCTCTTCAATCTCGTTAAGTCCTAACAAGAAAGAACGCATCTCTGTTTTTACTTCCATCACCTTATATGATGACTCAAACCCCCTCCAACATTCCCTGAACTACAAATATCTAAAACAAATTCAAAACTTTTATAAAACAGTGGTATATTGAGGCTCATGGGTTCTAATAATTCCAAAAAGAGTGTTATTTCAATTTCAAGGCACTGACATCCTCTTTTAGCAAGGGAATTCAATGGTAGAAATAATCCACAACACACAATGAACCAACTGGGAGCTATTCAGATCTCCTGCTGAATTGTTTCAATCAAGGAAAGCTATTCAGAGCTTCCTTCCCATCAAGAGAAAGTCCCGCCGAGAGCATCGGTCACCAGTTACCCATTCCGATCCCATCTACTGGCTATACCGTTTTAACATAAAGATACATGGGAGAAGAAAAGCTACCCCCTAATTAGCTATTTCTGGATGACATATATCATCTACATAATAATATGATTAATCCATGGCCACAATTCCTATGCAAAGGGTTTGCAACTACTTGAGCGGCGCAGACTATCAGAAACTCTGCATTCTTCGAATACGATATAAGGACACTAAAAATCAAGAAGCTTGAGTCATGCTTTTGTTTATGATTTTTTTTTGAGAAGAAAGATGTATTCATCTTAGCCTATTACACCGGCCCTTTTACAAACAGGACCCTAAAGAAAAGGAAAATTACAAAGAAGTCTAAAACTCCTGTTCATCTTCCTCGAAACCTTCAGAGATCTGTTCGTCACCGCCGCTGAAGCCGCTTCCCAATCGTCGCCGGACACCAAAGCCAATCTCCACAAAGGCCGCAGAGGAGGGCTTACTTCTAGGCGAATCAGCCGAGTACACTGCTTCCTAGGCGCATCGGCCAACTCCAGTACCCACGACGCATCCTTCAATTCCACCGCCCACCAAAGATCATCCTCTTCGAGATTAACAGGGTGAACATCATCATCATCAGAAGAAGACGATACTCTAGCCCTCGACTCCTAGACAGGTCTCCCTAGCCTCTCCATTGACGTCGGAGTAGATCGCCATCGGAGAACGGAAGAAGCTGGGAGAAATTATTCCTCTGCAACGTCGTCGCTTCCGCATCGCCGGCGCCGCCAGGAAAACCAAGCCGCAGATAAGCCATGCTCCTCCGGCAAAACCTAACTCCACCGTTGAGCATCGGCGGCGAGCAAACCCTAGACCTAAAAGGACTCGATTAGGACTCGATCTACTAAAGGATGGACCCCCGCTCCCCTCGTCACCGGCTAGGAGGCCGGGGACGAGGGAAGACGGGAGCCGGACCTAGCGGCGCCGGCGGCCGGCGAGCGCCCGCGTGGAGAGTTCCGCCCAAGTCGCCTAGGAGGCGACGCGGGGGACAGGCGTCGGTTGGGGTACTGATTGAACTCTAGCTATGCTTTTGTTTATGATTGTGGAGCGCAAAGGAGTAAATTACACCACTTGGGAACATACATGGGAGTAAAACAATCTTATAGATTAAGAAGATGTTTGATGATTCTGTGTTATACAGATGCGCTTTTTAGAAGAACAATATACTGGTAGGAGGATGAAATAGATAAGAGGAAATATTAATAGATTAGAGGAGGATCACTGATGCTGAGGTATACATTTGACTGAAAGATGCTAGATCGAGATTGAGATAATTTTCAATTTATTGCATAATGTGATTGGATGTCAACTTGAAGAAAATGAGAAACTGATAAACTGCATCTGTTTTAAAGACTGCCACTGATGGGGTGACACACTGATATGATGATAAGAGACTTGCGTATCTTTTTTCTTTATACCTGGATAACATGCTCCTGTTGAAACAAGGAATCTCAAAGACAAAGCAACTAAATAAAATTATTATCTTTATGTTGATTCACAGGAAGAGCAACGTTCTCCTACTACGGATAACCTTTTTCCAACATGCCGCTCCACAAGCAAGGATTGTCACGCAAGAGCGAAGCAAAAACTAAGCAAGGGAATTCCGTCTTTCCATGGAAAACATATGAAATCCTTTAATTGTTTATAGAATAAAATCACTATATAGTTTTTCTTATTCCACCCGCAAGGCAAGGAAAAATAAAATGTCAGATTCGTTATTACAAACTTATTTTTCTTATGTCAAAGGCAAAAAGCTATGCACAAATTCTCATTGGAACTGCCATGAAAAAGGCGTTACTCTATCTTACTAAATGATTTCTATAGGAATTAATATTACTGAACTTATGACTATGAAAAAAAATGGAGGGTGCGCAACTCCTGGGGGTTGTTAAGGAAATAGAAATGACTGAACATAAGTTAGAGGATCCAATGTCCTTGATAGAATGACAGACAATTTCAATGAGAACATTTCTCATGGGAGAAATTATACCTCTTTAGACAATCGTTGGAAAGAATGATGACTAAAGCCTCCCAACTTCAAACCCACTATGCCAGCCTTTTCTTTCTTTGTCTTTGACATAAATAGTTCTGCAACAAATTCAAACCCCACCTTAACGCCCTTAAGCATGGCGCGTAGAGTTTATACTGGCACAACTAATATATAAAGAGCTTCTGCATGTCAAGCAAGCAGACACAACTTGAGATAAATACACATCAGATCGAATTCTGAACTTTGGGGTTTCTAGTTTCTTGTGTCCAATCGTTTGTGTCAACATCTGAATTACTAATACTATGACACACCAAAAGTGGCTAGGGTACATGATTAATGAAAGGGGTGGGGGTGTGGCGTTGTACTTAATACTCTTTTTTCTTTAATGGAATGATTGGCAGCTCTGCATATTCAAGAAACAAAATACTACATTATCCAATAATGAACACATGAAAAAACAAATTTGGCACCTCCTCAGCTTCTCTAATTTGGAAACAAAGTAGTCATAGAACATATTTGCTCAGATCCACTCCGATCTACTGGGAATGCTAAATAAACCTAACCAAATCCATCCAGCAAAACCCATACTGATCCGAGTAAATCATAGACAATAGTCGGGATTCGCAAAAACTAACACTAAATCACACACTGGCTGCACCGGATTCCCTTTATCCGCGATTTAACCAAAAAGGGTAGTTTGGCAACCCCCGAACAAAACCAGTACATAATCAATCGATCATACTCAAATCTTTTGAGCGAATTGACCGTGACTCGTGAATTATACTAATATATTTACAATAACACAATTCAATAGAACCTTACGCAGATAGTAAGGGAGAAGGGGAATCGATTGCGAAAGCGGATCATACCTGGAAGGCTATATAACGAATCTCAATCCCCAACCGCTTACGAGATCCCATCTCTTGGAGCATGTCCGTATACTGGACGAATCCGATGGTTTTGTGTGGAGAGACATGAGATGAATGGATGCGGAGCTTGCGCCTTCGGATCGAATCAATATGCGAGGGGTTGGTGTGTTCGAATTGGCTTCTTTGCCGGAAAATGGGGAAAAGAGAAGATTCCGAGCAATTAACCGGTTGCTCCGTTCCATCCAGTATTTTTTTCAGAGGAAATTTACTTTCCATTCCATCCAGCATTTTGTCCTACGGATTCGTTCCCGACTGTTGAGGAGCCAAGTAGGACTGGTCGCTAACGTGGACTGTAACGGACGGGGTCACGGGAAGCATGGATTTCGGATAGGTGCGTTTGGATGTTACCACAATCTGCCACACCCTGCCACAGCTTTGGTGCCTAACTTGTGGCCTTTGTTTGGTTTGCTGCCGCACTCGCGGCACGCCACAGCGCAGCTAAACAACCGTAGTTCATTTTTTACGCCATATGCTGCTTAAGTTGCGGCTCAGGATGGCAACGGGTAGAAACCCGTCGGGTAGTGTCATTCCATACCCACACCCGTTAACTCCTAACTCTACCCGCTAAAAAACCCATACCCGCATGCGGGTATAAGTTCTTACCCATACCCGCACCCAGGCGGGTTTTTTTACCCGTCGGGTAACCGTACCCGGTAGCATACCCATTGTAAACTAATATAATTGAGAACATAACACATGATAAAGTACATATACCAGCAGATTTGAATAAATAAAAAAATATAAATGACAATTCATAACCAATTAATAGTCTAATAAAGCATGCAATTTTTTGTTAGTTATCAATATTAAATTGTCCTTCACTAACAGTGTGCAATTTTACAAGTTTATCATAAATTTAGACGGGTATATTTTACCCGCGGGGTATGCGGGTATGGGTAGTATGTACCCGCACCCACACCCGCTTACCCGATGGGTACATGATGTTGCCCATTTATATACCCGCGGGTAGAAATATGATTCCATACCCGTCTCTTTATCGGGTAAAATCCATCGGGTACTCGGGTTTCGGGTACCCATTGCCAACTTGAGTTGCGGCGCTCGTTTTGCTCGCCGTAAGTTCGGCGCAGCCGCTGCGGCGGCGTGGCGTATGTAGGCAGCATCCAAACGCTCCCTTAAAGGATGTTTGGATTGGCTAAAATTTTAGTCTCATCACATTAGATTATAAAAGTGTTAATTATAAATATTAAATATAGATTAGTTGAAAAACCTAAACGAGAGCTAATTTATGAGACAAAACTATTAACCATAACTAATCCATGATCAGATAATATAATGCTACAGTAAATATGTGATAATTATGTACTAATTATATATTAATTAGGTTTATTAAATTTGTCTCGTGAATTAGACACGACTTATGCAATTACTTTGTTCCAAAATATAGGTCATTTGATTTTTTTACCACAAGTTTAACCACTCATCTTATTCAAAACAATTCTAAAAATATAGTCAAATTTAAAGCATTTTTGAAGATCTTTTATTAATAAAGCAAGCCGCCACAAAAAATATGATAATTTGTATAAAATTTTGAATAAGATGAACGGTCAAACTTAGAGTTAAAAAAGTCAAACGACCTACATTTTAAAATAGAGGAAGTAGTTTTATAATTAGTTTATACTTAATGCTTATAATTATTAATTATTTAAGAGACTAAACTTTAGTCCTTGGATCCAAACACGAACACCCCCTTATTCTGTTTTCATCCAAAGAATCTAATTCGACCGCCTGTGCAACTATAAATTACTACCTCCTTTTCAAATTCTAAGTCATTTCAACATTATTAGAGAGTTAAACTATTTTATGTTTAACCGAAACTACATAGCGTGTTACAAAGATTTATGGCACCAAATAAATGTACTATAAAAATTTATCTAATAAAAAATCTGATGGTAGTTGTTTGTTTTCATGGAGATGTTAGTACTTCATTATATAAACTTGATTAAACCTTAGATGTTTTGACTCTCTAAGAATATTGAAATGATTTATAATTTGAAACTAAGAGAGAGTATAACCGTCAACCGATTCTTGCCGACCCTTCTTTTTCTAGAAACTCATGAATGGAGTCCTCTAAAAGTGTGATTCTTATGTTATAGTAGTTTTGTAGAAATCTACTAAGTTTCTCAATTTATTTCTTGAATACTTACACTAGGATAGACGACATATTGGTCTTCTCAAGTGAAAGCGTTAGAATAGACGATTAAAGTGCCATATCCTCAAGCACCATATCTCACATCAAAAACACATATTAACAAGAGATGTAAAAGGAGTATTGAGAAAGGATAAACTAGATAGGAAAGGTTGGTTGTGTTTTATGGATCTTAACATGAGAGAGAGATAGGAGGCGCGCGGGGGGAGACAGACCCCGTTTGGCAGAACTCTCAGAGTTGATTCTCTGGTGAATCCAACAACAATTATGTGGAGTGATTCTCCGAAATGAACTAAGAGACTGGGAGTTGAAAAATTAGTTTCTCCTGAATCTGAGAAATGATTCTCCCTTCTAATTTTGAGAGTTTATACTAGAGAATCAAAGAGAATCACTTTCAATCACAAAATCACTTCTCTCTGAGAATCAACTCCCATAGAGAATTAGAATCAGATGGATCTACTAAACATGCTCTCATATACGAACATAATCCGGGTCGCTCTTCTTTCTTCAGCGAAACAATTTACAACCACAAGCGGGCTTTTAAGTGCGCTGGAACAAGGCTTCCTTTTTGCGCAATTGTGTCAAAGCGCGGAGAATTGCCCAGGTTAGGAGCTCTCAATTTTTAATTTTGCAAAACCATGACGTTCTATAGAATCTGAAGAAATACTTTGTGTCCAAAGATTTATATAGTTGATCTACCAAATTAGTGATCATGTTGTTAACGTCTAAGCCTATATGTATTCTTGAAGTCATTGCTCTCGCCCCCGTGTCGTCTCCGCGTGGGCGACACGGGCGGAAAGAAAAGCTCCGCCGCCGCCCCTCTCTCTTACCTCCCTCTCGTCGCGCCGCCGCTGGAGCGGGCCGCCGGAAGCCCGAGCGGCTCGCGATGAAGGCGGCGGCGGGACTCCTCGTCGCGCCATGGGCGGATCTGGACGGGCGCGGCCGTCCTCGCCACCATGGAAGGTCGCCGGCGTAGACGTCGATCCGCTGCGGGAGAAGGCTTGGCGGCGCAGATCCGGCTGTGTCTTGGCCGGATCCGCGGCCAGCGCATGTGCGGCTGCGGTTCCTGGTCGGAGGCGGCGTCGGCAACGGCAAGATGCGGCGGCGGCAGGGGGACGAGCGGCCGCGGGGCGGCAGCGGGCGCGGCATCGGCTGCGGTGAGATGCGGCGGCGGCCGATGCGAGCAGCGGCCGGCAGCCCGGTCACGCGGAGTGCGGCGCATTCTCGCCCATCGAAGGTCGTCGGCACGGCCGTCGATCTGTCGCGGCCGGATCCGGGCGCGGCGGCGGCATTTCCGATGCGACGCTGGGGTTCGACGAGGCGGCCGGGCGAGCGTGCGGGCGCTGCAGAGGAGTGTGTCTGGCCGGGACCGCGGCGAGAGGTGGTGACGGCGTGGGTCCGTGACGGCGCGACGGCGCGAGGCGAGCGGCGAGGGTGGCCGTGCCGGCTGAGTGGCGCTCCATGGCCTAGCGTACGGCGTGTTTCCTCTCCGGCACATGCGCCTTCGGCCTCGGTGTTGGAAGGCCTAGCTCCAGACTTTGCAACTACATCTGGTGATGACATCTTCAATTTCGTCATTTCTTTTCATACAGACCAAGAGACATGAGTCACCTTGGCTTCGTTCGCGGATTCTCTTACTGCAAGACGGATTTCATCTGTAATTTATTCCTGATGGATTATGCACGGGTACCCAGCGGATACTTTGTAGCATAGTATCTCAGGTTACGAATTCAGATGGTCGGCCGGATTTGAAGTAATCGTGGCCATTTAAGGTATCCACTGGTCTATATGGAAGCATTGGCCTGGTAAGAAGGGGGAAGCAACACGAGTGACTTGGTCGTGGTGGTCATTGCTACTAATTCACTGGTCCGGGAAGAAATTCCTAGGTCTGACCTTAATTGGTTGAACCTGGCAGTGACCTTGTTGAAGGCATTGTTTGGATTAAGATGAATTACTCCCTCGAGAAAACATTTGATCTGGTCTTAGTTGGTTGGGTCATTACAATGTCGGCACGTGCGCGTGCCGTTTCCTCGTTAGAGGCGTTGTGTTGGGAGCCTACTTCAAAGTCCAAGAGTTGCTTTGGTTTGTGAAGCGGATGAAGATGAAGGCGCTTGTGGTAGTTTGTTAGGTCTTGGTGCTCTCATTTTTATTTCTTTTTTATTTTTCATGGGCTGTGTGCATCTTAGTTATGCAGAGGCCGGGTTGGATCTTATATAATTATATCATCTCGATATAATTGTCTAAGATCAATAAAGCTTCCCTTTTCTAAAAAAAATCTACATTTGCAATCAGGGGAACTAACAACTACATCAAAACCATGGACATGCATGCGCATATTTGAAATTTTGTAGTCAAAGTTTAAGAGCCCGTGTGATAATGCATCCCAGCGACAATAAAACGCCCTGAAGCGGCGTCCTGGGTGGCGTAGTAGATGGTTCCGGGGCTCACATGGTTGTGCATCCCCTCGTACATGGTCACAACATAGCTCGGGTCGTCCTTATCTCGCTCTACTCTCTTCTTGACGTTGCAGCCCTCAGTTGAGCACCGGTAATAGTTCCTGTAATTGATTAATTTGAAGGCTCAGTCCATTGCATATACCCGGCCTTTCCCAATAAATAAAATCTCAATAAATCGTTGTTCCTCTTCATCCATTTTTTTCACTTTAGTTTGGCATTCAAATTCATATACAAATTGCCAGTGTAGTTATCAGCCTTTTATTATCCCCACAAGTAAACAAAAACGGAGTACCTCGGATTAGGGCTGTTCTTGACGGCCTTCTTGCCGTACTTCCTCCACTTGTAGCCATCGTCGAGCACCTCCTCCTCCGACCTCACCCGGAACGCGATCCTGTCCGTCGTCCTCGTCGACGATCCCTCCCCCGCCACGACGGCCGCCGCACCCCTGTAAATGTCCAGGTTCAGGAACCGGTTGGTCAAAAACGTGCACGTGCCCATGCGCGCGACTCAACTGATGATGCAAAAAGCAGCAGTACGCCAGTACCAGTGCACCACGTCTCTGGACATGCGCGAACTCACCTCGCATGATCCGGCACGACCTGCTCGAGCAGCATCCGGGGCGGCGGCGGCGTCCCGAACGTGCCGCCAGGCACAACCGGCGAGACGCCTTCGTCCGACAGGCACTCGAAGGCGTCGGGTTGACGATGCTGCTGCGGCGCCAGGCCGGGCGCGGCCGCGCCGAACGCGAACTGGTTGGGAGAAGAAGCTGCAGCCCCGGGGCTACCAGCGCCGTAGAAGGCGGGTGCTAAGCCGCCGCCGCCGTTGCACGGGTGGCGATACGCCATGGCTGGGAAGAAGGCGTCGGCTGCGAGCGAGTCCCAGGTCGCTAGCGCCATATGCATGGGCCGCCGATCCACGACAGCGCCACCACAGCCGCAGATCGACGAGACTAACTATACACAGATGCCCGCCGGGGCGCTCGTTTTTATAGCGCGCTGCACGCCCCCACAAGAGATTCCGTCGTCGCTGGCTGGTTTTCGTGGCGTGGGGCGCGCGCGGGGTGCGGGGGTGGGGACTGGGGGTGTGACGACGGCGACGTCGCGGCTTCGCGCGGGGCTTCCTGCGCTGCCCGCGCGCGGAGAAGCTTCGGCGCGGTGTGCGCGCACGCGAGGGGGAGGCAGGAAGGAGCTAGGGACACAGACACAGCCGCCCCGTTGCGATTTGCGAATCGTTGATTTGTTGCCGCGGTCCCTGGCTGCCACTTTGGGGAGCCGTACGTAAGCTGCGTGCGTGGCGGAGGAAAGGGACGGCCCGTGGGGGCACAACCGTCTCTGTCTGATTGTCTGTCACTCTGTCTATCCTTTCTTTCCTCCTGGGTGTGTTTAGTTCCAAAAAGTGGTTGAAAAAGTTTGGTGAAAATGTCACATCGGTCACTGTAGCGCACTGTAGCACTTTTCGTTTGTTTATGGTACATATTATCCTATCATGACCTAGCTAGGCTTAAAAGATTCGTCTCGTCGTGTACATCAAAACTATATACTTAGTTTTTTTATTTACCCACGTGTAGTGTTCCATGTATGAGGAGAGAGATTTGATGTGATATGTGGATAGTGAAGTTTGGAAAGAGAATTTTTAGGTTTTTAGTGGAATTAAACACAGCCCCGTGCGGCGGCGGCAAGAGGCGGGGACTTGGGAGTAAAGTCGATCCATGTGTGTATAGGGGAAGAACATTTTGTCACGCTCGAAAATTACTGCTACCATCATTAGTTCAGTACATGCATATTATCGTGCCAATAGTCCAAGTCAACTAGCAATACAGACCATCGATCGGTTGTTAGCGATTTTGTCGCTCACTGTTACGTCTGTCATTGCGTACGTCGTGGAGGCTTTGGACACTACTGTTTTTCTAGATGCTTGGACACTAATTTACTCGAGAGTGAGAGTGAGACAATGAAAATATGTTAGCCACATATCTTGTTCAAAAACATGTTCTGTATAGCATTAAAAGTGTTTATAAAAAATTCGTGTGGAAAAGTTATGCAAGTAACGATTTGTGAATATTGCTTGGAAACAATTCTGTAGAAATGTATGATCAATAAGTCTTGTGTATAAATTTTCTAAACACGTTGGCAGTGAAAACGTTGTGTTTTCTGTTATTTATAGATTTTTCTATATAAAAAAGATGGAATGAAAAAAAAGTTATGCAAGGAGTTGTCATGATAAAAGTTTGTCAAAAAAGGTTATACGTAAAAGTATATGCATAAG
This sequence comes from Echinochloa crus-galli, assembly GCA_900205405.1. Lineage (NCBI taxonomy): Eukaryota > Viridiplantae > Streptophyta > Magnoliopsida > Poales > Poaceae > Echinochloa > Echinochloa crus-galli. The sequence goes on from OAMR01000228.1 coordinate 715,499, forward strand.
TTTATATAACTTCCTAAAAATAGAAAGTTCTGGAAGCAATTTTTTTTCAAAAGAGAAAAGACTACTACATCTATTTCAAATTACTATTTGTTGTTGACTTTTATTTACAATGTTTAATCACTCATCTTATTCTAAAAATCATGTAATTATGATTCCTTTGCTTACTTTGTCATCAAAAGGATTTAATGTATGAGTTTTCTTTTCGTATATTGCACTATTTTTTAATAATATTTAAGGAGTGACTCGTTGAGGCTTGTGCAAGGTTGCGAGGACCCAAATATTAGGATCCTACGATCCTACCAAGTCAAAACAATCCCAATCCCACATGAGAGTTCTATATGGTCCTACCAAACTTTGGTATAATTCCTATCATATTATTGTATATAATGCTATGTTTAAACTCACAAATCAGAATTATTAGCTTTAGAGTTGTATGCCATGACATTGGTATCGCTTGATTTTCTTACAGAATAACAACATATAATTGGTAAATGTATTTATATTTAATATATAAGTTAGGTTAAAATTAAAAACAATATTTTGTACGATCCTGATGCCACAATCCAAACCACAATCTGATCCTGGTCAGAGAAAAGCGATCCTACCTAGGATCAAGATCCTGAAAACCTTGTGCTTGTGGCCCAACATAAGTGCGGATTATTAGCTCTACCTTGCAACTGAGACAAGAATGCATTTTACAATTTTGTTGAAACTTAGGACCTAATGAGTTTAGGATGGCAAAGACGATATAAACCGAGATCACATTCAATAACTCATGGCCAGTTCACCTGCCCATTGGCTTAGGCCCCCTCCAACGGTGTTACTGATCAATTTTGCCAATGACAAGGAGTTGAAAAAAAATAAGAAAAAAGTGTTGGTTTACTTCACCCCAACCTACAAAAATTGGGTATTCTATCCCTGAACTATCCAAAGCCATGCAAATGAACCTCTAAGGTGATTTCAGAAGCGGTTTTGCCTATGTGGTATTACATATGGACATATCATGGCAACAATAAGTTAACAAATCTATTTCACCCCTAAAGTATCGAGGTTCGTCAAATAATAACCTCCTCGATTTCGCTAATTAATGACATGGCAGGGTTGGAAAAAATAAACTAAAAGAAAACGAAAGCAAACTTTAGCATTGACAACTGAACTATGCGTCATAGAGAGAGATATATCTTTTATATTTCATCTACTACCACTAGAGTCCATCGCTTGCTTGATTTGTCGATCAAGGAGACTAGCGCGCACATTGGCGATACGTTTGCCATCCTTTGAAGAAGGCCTCAGGGCAGCTCCGGTGCCCGGTGACATCGCGGCTAGCGCTTGTTCCTCGCCTATTAGGCCTTCTCCAATGGCTAGCTCTTAGGCTGCTCATAAATTTTTTTAATCCATGAATAGTGCAAAAAGTTATGACTTGTTCAAGAGATAGTCTCATACACGTATTTTAAGATTATGTGAGAATGACGTGTGGGGTCATTCATGTTATGAGCTATATACTAAGAGCTAGATCATTGAAGGAGTTGTCTCTTAAAGTGCTTAGAGCTAGCGTGCTATCTCAGCCATTGGAGAAGGCCTTATCTCACATGGTTTCCGGTAGTCGTCCCTCTTATAGGCACATTTCCCAAGATCATGTATACGTTATTTATGCCCACTGACTCTCTCTTCCACCTTTGCTTGCGACATCTACGGCAACAATGCAGTACACACATGGACTCTCTCCACGACCGGCGCTGCCTGCCTGCCTAGTGCCTAGCCAGCCAGAAAGACCGGGAGGATTTCGTAGGCAGGTTCCACGCCCGGCCGGCCGGCCGGTCAGCTGTTGCAGCGGCCACCAACATGGAAACACCTGCCGTCCAGTCACGGCGCGGTTCTCGAACGTACGAGGTCACAGCAGGCTGCTATTTCGATTTGTGGTGACGTCGGCGCCGCTGCATGCCGGTAACATTTTGCTATCTACCGCAACATTTTGCGCCGCTGCGACTGCCCCTATCGATCGCGCGCTGGCCAATATTGCTCGTGCCGTTCGCTGTTTGCAGGCTGCGGGCACATGGTCGAGACTCGGGACTGCCTGGCTACGTGAAAGTTTCAACTTTCAACGCTATCGTTTGGATCTCAGTCATGGGAGTACTACTGGTGACGCCGACTACTGCTGGGTAAGGTCATACTGCTTGGATTCGAAAATCGCGGATGAGATCCTCGTTTGATTCAATGCAAAGACGTGCACGTCAATGGGCGTTTAAAGTTTATACGGATACTTACGAACAGTTGCATTCGTAATCGTACATAGACGGCGTAGTCAAACGAGCATATAAGCTGTTGTTTGTTTGAACAAGTCAGAGGATGAGGTTGTACCCTGTACAAACATGACAGGGAGTTAACGTGCAATGATATAATGGAGCTGCGACTGCCCGGAGGACCAAGATGAACGTGTATATCGCGTGTAAGAAACCCGAGAACACGAGCTCAAACGCTCAACAGGAAGCAGAGTACCACCACAACCCCCAGAAGACGAAAGCAAAGACATCGCATGGCATCCTGCGGTTCCGACAAGGATTGGTGATTGTTACAGAAGCTTCCGTCTTGTACTCTTGTCCAGGCAGAGGCAGGAGCCCGTTGCAGCAGCTGCTGTGTGATGCCGAATCCTCTGACCAACTTGCAGCACCCCAATCTTCCAGGAAGGCGTGCCGCGATCTCACGATCTGATCGAGTGGCATACTGATACGTGGTTTCTTGCCATTAGTTTGGTCATATCACATATTCACATCGATCCTAGATGAGCGCATGCCAGGTGACGTGATTCGAAGGACACTGCTCCGGCGGTCCCTGTCTGTTAAATTCGCTATGTTCCCCCGCAATCCACTGGAGTACCAGTAGATTTGAACCTGCCAACAAGCAACGATTACCGCACCCACTTGTTTTGTTCGAATTTGGAACCTGCCAGGAACATAGACAACGACTCGTTATCATGCGTGTCGCATTCCCGTATTGCCCAGTGGCTACAGCAGCATTAGGCCTACTTGTAATATTTTTATGGTGAACTGCATGCTGATGGGAAAACGATTATATTTATAAGAGCATCTACAAGAGCTCCTGTATATTCCGGCCTTGACGCTAAAAAAAGAAAAAAAATAAAAAATTACATTCAACAGCCTAGCCAACTGGATAGCTATTTTTTTACGCTAGCTATCTTCACTACGTATCTTTATCTAGCTAGGCACGCTCTCTATCCACGCTCGTCAGTTTTTTTTTTGGTTAGCCTCTTGATCTTTAAATTTAGGCAAGATTATTGCTAGTCTCTTGTTGACGCTCTAAGTGTACGTACCCATGTCTACTATATATATATGATCTGTGTCCAATACTAACTGCTATATATGCTGGTGCCCTAATCGATCGAAGACTTCTAGCTTGTTTCCTTTAATTAATGAGTCACTCAAGCTTATTAACTCCCATTTGGTACTCCCTCTATCTAAAAAAAAAGAATGTAATTTTTGTTTTGCCCAAACCAAACTATTTTAAGTTTGACCGCATTTATGTCAAAAAATAGAATATCAGTTAGTATTCGACAGTAATTTGACTTCGGATTACATTCTTGAACAGCATCTTCTTTGGTTGCAGTTTTTAATAGGCAAATAAAATAATATCCTTGTTTGGCCTGTTCAGTACGTAGTTAGCCATCGTCTTCATTATTAAGTAGCATTGGAATAATCAAACTCTCTTGATCACAGATCATGGAAATCATCTAAGCGCTAGAATAAACATTGAGAGAGTTCACAGCGCCGATCATTGAAATTATCATCTTCTTTTCTTGCTGTTTTTAATAGGCAAATAAAGAATATACTTGTTTGGTCTGTTCAGTATATAGCTAGCCATCGTCTTTAGTGTCGTGAGTAGCATTGAAATCATCCCTCCTGATAGCAGGTTATTGAAATCATCTAACGCCTAGAATAATAAACATTGATAAGGATTGCTAACATTTTCTCACAAAAAATATCCATCACAAACTGCTACACGCCCAGAGAAATTCTTTGCTGGAAGACTCGTCATGAAGCCTGCACCACGTCCCCAGCTGTCTTTGTTGATCTTTCACCTACACCTAATTCTGGCAGTAAGATCTAGCTCTCCCTCATTGATCCAATACTCCTCTAAATATCACGTGTGCTGATGAAGGACAACAATGGAGACATGCTCTTAAGGTCATCGTTGTTCGCTGTGCGGATGGTTTGTATAATATACCGTTTCTTCCCTATTGTTACTACAGAGAACACCAACATATGACTCCATGTTGAAATGCTTTCACATAATTGGAGTATATAGCTATCTTCACAAAACCGAACATAACTTCGTGCACATCGTCCCAGACTCCCAGTTATGCCAGTTCCCATAAAAGTTACTCCCCAGTCAAAGAACACAAAATCAATAACCTCTTCACCTCTCATAATGGACGAAACAAATGATGCAAACGATGTCAGGGACTCAGGGAAAGAGACAGTGGTTATTCTAGCATAATTCCACTCCTGCACAACCAAACAGTCATTGAATAATCCGCATACGCCAATATGGATGCATAAGAATTTGGGAACACATTTAAATAATGGCGTTCCAAATGCCAATGACGAATATCCCATGTCGTTTTGCTAAGGAAGAGAGATAATATAAGGTTGGATCCACGGGAATGCAGCATAGAGAGTTCTTTGGGCAACTCTCTGCTTGATCAATTTGGCAGCTGAAGAGAAAATAAAAGTGAAGCATGGGAAAACTGTCATTTTGTCTGATTCTGGGTCTGGTAGCCGTCATAGGTTGCAAGGCCGATCATGATTTTACTTCAGGTTTGCACAATTCAGTTACAAATATTTGGATCTATAGTCACTTTGCAGTTACGGATTTTTATTTAGCGTGTCTCACAAAAGAGATATTCTGAAGGATATGCTGAACTTTACAAGATAACTTTTACATCCTACATTTCGAAATGAGTAGTGTTAGACAAAACCTCTAAATGGCCGCCCGTCTTTTGAGCTGTTAAGTTTTTTCGGGGGGTCCTTGAAGGGGAGCTTTGCATCATTATATTAACAAGAAGAACTATCTAGTTTTAATCGTAGATTGTTTTTCATCCTATATTTCAACCATGCAATAGAAATACCATTCTGATATGCTTATATTAAGTTGCAATTTGTGTATACGCGCACAATACTAAAATTGAGTTAAGATGGTCAGACCAGAACCAGATCATCCAACTGAACTACTAGAGTCGGTAATTAGGCCACAAATGTTGATTGCATGGATGACTGAATGTACAACAATGACATATCTAACAACATCTTTTTTTGACAATTGCAGACGGCGAGTACATCATGGTCAAACGTAAGACCAAGCCCTTCCGTTGCGTCCACACAACACACCTCAACACATGCTTCAAAATATATTTACCTTTATTGTGTTTGCAAATTTCAGGTAGCACATTTGCAGTCCTGATAGTTTTTACATTCCTGGCGGTCTTCTTTGCTATTGCTATCACTAGATACCTGAGGAACAAGAATAAAGCCAATGAGACTACTACAGAGTCACTGAAATCATCTTCAGGTAGATAGAACCTCCACATGACAAATCTAATTCCAACAACTGAACAAAAAAACATGACGTAACATGTTGATTGTTGTTCATGGTTTGTTTCATTCACCCACCCTACCACAAGGCAACAGGGTGCATGAGGAGGTGACTACCAGGTGGTCAGGCTTGTATAGGTTCACCAAGGAGGAGATCGAGAGAGCGATCAACTACGCGAATAGCAGGATCTACCTCGGCTCTGGTAGCGCAGGCCAGGTGTACCAGGGGGTGCTACCTAGCGGTCAGCTTGTCGCAGTTAAGCACATTCACAAGACCGCAATGTCAGGATCCTTCATGAGGGAGGTCGAGCAGCTGTCCAAGGTGAGGCATCCCAACCTGGTGTGCCTTTTTGGGTACTGTGATGAGAAGGGAGATCAGTACCTGGTGTATGAGTACTGTGCTAATGGGAACTTGGCCCAGAACCTACTAAGTAAGGGAAACCATCTTTGAGATTATCTAGTAGCTCTTCTCTATTTATTCTGAGATTGCTACAACAATATTATGTTCTTGGTTGACAGGAAGTGACTCTGTTCTACCATGGGAAACAAGAGTGAAGATCCTTAGGGATTGTGCATCTGTCTTGAGGTTTCTTCACACACATCCTGATGGATGTATTGTCCATAGAGACATCAAGGTGAGAACGCCGATTGAAACTTGCTGGTGTAACAACATGAGACTGCTCCATAACGTGCTCTTTCTTCTTGGAACTCTTTACATACTATGATCTGAATTTATGTTCTGATTGTTGCAGCTCACAAACATCTTGCTGACAGAGAACAAGGTGCCAAAGCTATCTGATTTTGGGCTGGCCAAAATGCTGGAAATGGAGGAGACCAAGGTGTTCACAGATGTGAGGGGAACCATTGGGTATATGGATCCCGAATACATCACACACTCCAAGCTCACTTGTGCCAGTGACATATACAGCTTTGGTGTGGTTGCGCTGCAGCTTCTTTCAGGGAGAAAAGTCATAGAACTCGACATTGTTGCGCGCGAGTCTCTTACGAAGAAGGTAACTTCTGTCACGAGGGAAATGGTCTTGTAATTTATATTTAAGATAACATGAATTCATTTATTTATGGTTGTTGTCATATGTTTGATCGTTTCTGTTTGAAGGCAAAGGATGTCGACAATGGGAAAAAGCCACTAGAAGAATTTATAGACCCACGTGTTAGGGATGATGTTATCATAGAAGATTTCGTGTCGATATTGAAAATTGCAGTCCTTTGTGTGGCGAGTTCAAGTACAGGGCGTCCCACAATAAAGGATGTGTTCGAAGAGATGGACAAAGCATTGAGAAATACAACCATGAAGGTTAGAATTTTAGTTGTGGTGGACCAATACTCTAACAAATGTAATTTTTCACAAATCACTTTAGAGCAAAATTTGAGAAATGCTATTAAAAAGCTTCTTTGAAAACAATATTTCGCTAACACTTTGGCATTAAACTATTTCAATATATCCCACAAAGTTCATGCGCTCCAATTATGATAAACGACCTTAATTAATATTGTGATTGTGCAGACTAAGACAAGGAAGGAGATGAATGCGGCAAATTTGGACGTTCAATATGCGAAAGCGCTAGATGTATAGATCACCTTTTTCACATGGCTCAAAGGATAAGCACCGTGGTGGAAAGATTTTACAGAGGAGTGATGTGTACGAGCTACAATACTAGTGGAAATGGTTGTACAACAGTGTGACTGGGTTACCTGACCTTTTGATTTGCTGAGTTGTCCATTGCTTTTATGTTGTGTTGACTACTTCTCTACTCACAAAGAAAGTACTTAACATCTTGGAAAAATAGATTAATAGAACACAAAGAATGCTCATGTATGAATTAATTAGTATATGGACAACCTAACACATATAGGTCATTGTATAAGTTGTGTAGCATTTCGTTTGTGACATGGCAAGTTTTGTAGACAACAGTCGTGTAAATTGTTGTACATATCCTAAGGGTATTTTGCTAAAATTACAGTATAACATCCTTTAGTTTGGGACCTTTTGCATCCCCAAAAAGCTAAGGAAAAAAGATCAAACATGTGAAGTTCGATGGGGCATATATGTTTTTTTTCTTGGATGTGCATTATAGTTCCTTTTGCATTATAAATACGCCATGCTATTTGGCGCAACATTCCATGTAAGAATTCCATCATAAAGAAAAACCTTATAAAACTTATCAAATTCAGATTTAAAAGTATTTCTGAGTAATATGTTTATTTTTCCACATTCTAAAGCGTATTGTGAGATTGAGAATACACGAAATTTTCATTGTTACTTAAGTTGTGATTTTATGGTACAATTCTAACATCCAATATTGCTCAAAGAAAAATAGCATTCTCTGTTTATTTTTTCTAGACACATGATACAATCTATATATTTAGAAAATTTAAAATGCATTATAATTTAGGAAATAGTAAATACATGAGTGGTTCCTAAACTTGTCTTGTGGTGTCATATTGGTCCCTAAACTCTTAAAATGCATATTTAAGTCCTTAAACTTGTTAAATTGTATCGTCTAGGTCCAAAGTTTCAAAAATACCCCTATAAATAATGACATGACCGCTAATTGAGCATGATTTTTTATATTATTTCTCCACCAAATTAGTTGTTTCTATCACAGTACTTAAAAAAGACTTTATTTAATTATACGATAGCGTGATGGACAGACGTCACCAACGTAGGGGTATCTTTAGAATTTTGGACTAAATGGCACACTTTAGCAAGTTCAAGGATACTAATATGTATTTTGAGAGTTTGAGAACTTAGATGATACTCCGAAACAAGTTTGAGGACCGCGGGTGTATTTTGCTCTTCAGAAAACAAAGAACCAACTAGGATGCCCCTCGGAGGAAACGGCTGCATTGAACTTAACCGCACTATGAGTAAACCACCAACGACGAGAAGCACCGGCACGATCACGTCGGAGACACCAATATCTGGCTGCCCGAATATCCTTTGGAGCTATCGACCGTACCATCTATCCCCTTTCGCCTGTTGTAGTATTCTCAATACTGCCCGAATATCCCGGACACTGACATGTTCTCTTCAGCGTACGATGATTAAGGTGCTAATCAATACTACGTGTCTACGTCGCTGCACGTTGGTTCCCTCGAATTCGGCCTGAGCAGAATCGGGATTAACGTTTCTACAGTTTAGCCAATAATTTACTGCGTAGATCTTAAACCATACTCCGTATGTAGCCACACAGTAGAGTCCTGCATATACATGCCGATGGAATTAATGGAAGTGACCAACCACGCCACGCACGCCGCTCTTTCGCATCATCAGGAACAGTGCGCTGCACGGCACGTGTGCGTTTCCGTGGCACCGCACAATCAATCATCCAGCGCGAGCATCCAGACATGCCAATTGTCAAAACGGATCATGCTTCTCGAAACGGAAACAAGAAATGCAGATTGAGTCAGATAATGCCCACCATCCACCACGTACGAACGTTGGGAAAGGTCCACCAGTCTGCACACGACGCCGACGAATACAACAGGCTTGAGTGAGTAGTCACCAAGTAATAATTAAATGGTTTCAGAAGAACGACTGGTTCGCGTAGCTCCCGTCAAACAAGCACACCGGAAAGTCCCGTGAGAAGTGTTTAAGTTTAGCCTGCATGGGTTTGAGTCAGGTTATCTTATCTCAGTTTGGTGTTAGCCTCTGTCTTAAGTCTGAGTGAACCCTGGAGTATGTTATTTCTATATTTTTTCCTGAAATAACAAAGCAGTATTGCAGATTAGCTATGCCAGTTAGTGAGTCACTGTTGTTTAGCTGCTTTTCCACTTATCCAATCACGTTTCCTCTTGTTGCCCCTCACAAGTCTAGGATTAGTCTCCCTGGCGATCCAAGCACGTGCGCATTTCCAGCATTACCATATAACCCATCTAGCTCAATACGCTGCACTCGCGCGCCACAACATGCATCTGTACCTTTCAGCAACGTGTTCCTTTTTTTAACTAGTTTGTCACACACGTTTGTAGCCCATTCGTTTGATCCGGTGGTGACGTGTCGGATCGTGCCTATGCTTGACCTTGCAAGAGTTTACACGTGGCGGTGGAGAGGCATGCCGGCATACTAATCGCAGCAGTACGAGGACGACAAAGTATGGCGAGGAGAATAAGCCGGCACGGCGAAATTTCTAGTGGAAATGTTACTGAACCTTCTCACCATCGCCCACCCCCACCAGCACAGCAAGCAAGATCCGGGAAAGAGTCAAGCGTGCAGTCAAAACATGATCTAAGCAACACGCTCAAAAATAAAAAAAACATGATCTAAGCAACTCACATCGATGCCAGATACGGAGCAGCTTAAGCAGCTGTCACACGTAGAGAATTCAAGCGTAATCATTCAGCTGGAAATGCGCACGTTCATTCAGGGCAGGGGAACAGCGATAAACCTACATCAAAGAGAGAGCTCAACGCATTTGAGGTCAACAAGTTGCAACGAAAGAATACAACTGAGGCTAGGAGTCTGACCTTTCACAGGCCACATCCTGAATTGTCTACCTCTTTGCATTCTTATTGCCCAAACCAACAAACAGGGCTGGCCATCACTCCGTATACCGCGTACAAAAAACAATGGTCGCTAACTATCGTACAATGGCTACAAAAGCGAGAGTTGGATGGCTAGAACATCAGTGTACATTGCAAAAACTAAAAGAATGCCTTCCCCAGCATCACTCGAAAAGAATGCCTGCTCGGCATCACTCGAAAAGAATGCCGCAATCAATAAGCAAAAAATCTGGAAGGAACAAGGATGACTAAAACTACTAGCATGCACATCCGCTTCTCGGTTCAGTCTCCGGGACAGGATCAGCAACGGCCTGGAAGTAGCTGAAGAGCAGAAAAAAAAAGGTGTAAATAAATAAGTAAACAGGAAAATTAGCACGTATCAGCAGCTGTTTCATCTTGCTGAAACAAATGTAATGAAATATAATGAAAAACATATGTGAACGTATTTATTAATAGACATTAATCATCACCACTGAAACAAGTGATGCACAAATGCAATTCTACTCCACTACAAACTACAAACTGTCTATGGTTTCAGATATGTGAAGGTTAATGTCATGAATTAACTAGTGAAAGTAGTCTATTTGTTCCTAGATACCTATGTCAAATTGTCAGCAGAGAGCCAGAGAGCAAAACTAATATGGGTCTTATTCATTCTAAGTTTCTAACTAATAGGATGTTCACAGAGGTAGCTTATTTTAGTGTAGATGTACCATTATTGTAACATACAAGCTTTCCTTTGTCAACAGGAAACATCAATAGCATCGACAACACAGAGATATCACTAAGATAGAACCTTGCTTAATAATATTAAAGCTTGTAAAAATTGTGAGAAACTGGGAGCGATAAGACTTTCAGACCATCTACACAGACTACGGAATACCTAAAAACCGGCTAAACAAAAATTTTACTTTTTTTGGGAGGAAACAGTAGGTGAGTCCCCTTAGTGTGGTAATAGAAAGAGAAAACTTACAGAGGCAGGAGCCCAACACAAAAAGGAAAATACTGTACAGCAAGAAAAGAAAACTAAACAAAACGTTATCCATAAAATAATTTTGACAGATTGAAGAAGAGCAGAAACCAGTAAATTAGAGTAACTGAGTAAACAATGTTGCACAAAATGGGTGGGGTGCATAATATCTTGCATAAGAAAGGACTAATGAGCTTAGTTATAAAAATATGAAGAATTAAAGAAAGATGCAGTGCAACTAGGAACAAGTCTGGGTGCAGATTAACCAAACATGCTTTTGCTCCAAGGAGCAAAGGAACTTCCTACCAAACAACAAACTGAGGAGGATGAAATTACTCACATGTCCTGATCGCGCTCATGCTCTAGTGCAAGCTTGGCAACAGACAGGAAAGCATTGTCAACATTGTAGTCCTCTTTTGCAGAAGTTTCAAAATAAGGAATGTTGCCTTTGGAAGCACACCACTCCATTGCTTTCTTCTCAGAAACCTGTGAGAAACATAACAATCAGGTAATGGCATATCAAGAGACATAAGTCACAAATCATCATGCAATAGCAAAACTAACCACTCTGCTTTTTCCACCATCTACGTCGATCTTGTTACCAAGTAAGATGAAGGGAAAAGTTTTAGGATCTGACGGGCTAGCCTGAAAAGAAATGCAAATAACCTTGTCACATAACATTGTCAAGATGTTATATGCTGCTATAAGATATACACATTAATCGTATCCGGCTATAAGAGATATAAGTGTTAATGTATTCGGATTCGGATATTATTACATTACAACAAACAAGATACCCAGACCAAACATAAGGATTTTACCAAATAGTCCACTCAATAATATTTATGATAAAAATTGATTAAGATCCATTGCATATATATAAAATGTCTGAAGAGTTCCATGATAGCTAACAAAGTTCACAAGGACAAACAAACAGTACCTTAGTTGTTACAGCATAGCATGAATTGCACGCAAAATACAGAATACACCATGCTATGAACCACAGAGTTACTAAACCTTCCTTTACTCAGTTAGCATAATGAGTTTATATCATGGATTGGCTAGACACAACTCTTATATAAAATATTGCCTATAATTCAACGTGAAGATAGGATTAAAAATGTATAGACTACAATTATGTCATCATAATAACAGAGATTATGATGTCAATAGTCACTTTTTTCAACACTTCTGTTTGCTATTTCAACATTCATGTGTTTGCTAGTCATGCTGGTAGAAGCCCAATCAGTACAGCTAAAAGAATCTCAATAGTTAGTATGTCAGAACTTCACCATTTATGCACTAGGGTAGAAGCCCAATAATAATATAAACAGTCAAATCCCGCTCAGAAATGATATAAAAATGATCCTTGAGTTATAAGCTATTTTTTTCCAGACTTGGAAGTGGAACTTTGGTCACAAGCCTCAGACATAAGAGCACTGTTTTGGTTGGGAACTTGTGTCACATGTTGATTACACCCTTTGGTTACTAGAGATAGTGAAATCTCTCCCCTAGAGCATGGTAAGATCTAGAGCCTATGATTAACAAAACTGCCAAACTAACACTACAGAGCGAACTACCAAAGTAACAGTAGTGAGCACAGATTGATGTTCCTGTTCCTGCCTGAACAAATCCTCAAAGTTAAGTGATCTCAAGTCATGAACAGGGCTTTAACTATGTGACCCAGGCAAATCTATTTTTAACCAAATATGATCAGTTATTTAAGACTAAGGTAAAATAAAAATGCTGTACAGTTCATGATATAAATAATTGTAGTCACCAACCCACAATATTTAGTGGTAAGCACGAGTTTGAGGGACAGGATCAGCAACGGCCTGGAAGTAGCTGAAGAGCAGAAAAAAGGGTGTAAATAAATAAGTAAACAGGAAAATTAGCACGTATCAGCAGCTGTTTCATCTTCCTGAAACAACGTAATGAGATATAATGAAAACATATGTGAAAGTATTTGTTATCTTTTTTTAAAGAGAAAACGTAAGAAAGTATGTCTTTAGAAACTTCAGCTGGAATGAATAGATTAAAATCAACTAAGGAAATTTGTATTTGATTACATAGGAACACAATTACAAACTTCAAGAATATTTTCCCCTTTTTTCTTTTGCATTCTGTTTCGATCAGTTCAATACAAAATATTATCTGTTCCCTTCTACTCAACTTGGAAAGGTAATCATATATCAACTTGGAATTTGTAGAACCATCAAATGCACTTATTCAGAGAAAAAGGATGACAATTTTTTTATAAGGCTGCTTGCAGTTTACGTTCAAAACATGATAGACTGAGAGTGGGCAAATTGAGACCAAAAAAATCGACAGTACAAATGAGTTAAACATACGTTACAGATTCAAGGTTCCTAAAGTGAACATATTTAGATAAGAAAACTCAGAAAGGTTAAATTCAACATATTTTGATACACCTATAAACTTTTTATAAAAAAACATGGAGATATGCGCATAAACTCAAGCTTCACAAAACTATTGGCGACATCACACCGAGCTGTCAACTTGTAAAATAGTGATAAGATGACAAACCATAAATGATGAATTGCAGTAAGGTCAATACCTATCTTTTTTGGGACCACTACAGACAATATCTATAACCACGATCAAATATCACAACAAGTTATAAGATAAGATGATCTTACTTGGTTGAGGAATTCATCATGCCATGTGTTGAGTGTATCAAATGACCTGTTAGAGTTGACATCATAGACGAGCACACAGCAATCCGCTCCTCTGTAAAACGCAACACCAAGGCTCTGGAATCTCTCCTGCCCCGCGGTGTCCCAGATCTAGAATCAAAGCAACATTAACACGTGATGGCAACATCAATAACAACAGCCTCTTCCTTCTCTTTAAAAAAGTTCACCAACTCAGGCAGACAAGTGGCACTCACCTGCAAAGTGACCAGCCTGTCTTCGATGAGAACCTCCTTTGTGACAAAATCCGCACCGATAGTAGCTTTGTACTGCTGACTGAACTTTTTGTGGACATATCTAGGTGAAAGTCAAGAAAATCAAAGCATCCAAAGTACAAAAGCCGTCCAACATTTTAGATAGACTTGATTCTTGTAGCATCTGCATCATCTTAACTTTGATCATCATAATGTTTGAATGTACCAGTGCTTTCAGAATACTCACAGAATCATGTGTGAAACAGTAGCAAGAAAAATGCAATTAAACAGTTATTGACTGCAAGTGGGAGCTCACAGAAATCCAAATTTCCAGACCCCAAACTACGAGATGCGTCCCTACAGCTCAGCGGATCAAACTCACTTGGTTAAAAGATGGGAACAGTCTCACACAACCTGCAAATTTGCCACCTACCGAACACCATGGCGTCAGTTGATTCAGGGAGCAAAAGGCAAATCACAATTATTGGGGGATCAACTGCACGGACATCAAACGGGACCTAATCACCAAACGCAACGCGTTGGGGGGTGAAGCCAAGGATACTGGTTCATCAGAGACGTCTTCCCGACCCTGCACAGATCAAACCGGACTAAATCAAACCAACAGGCCACAATCCACACAGCGGTTCCGCCAACCACATCCAAATCGAACCGCTAAGCTGCCCAGAGATCGCAGCACGGGAATCCACACGCGGGCGGATCCGAGGGAGGGGGGCAAGGGGGAAAGGAGGAGGGAGCAATGGGGGGCTGACCCGCTGTCGCCGAGGACGATGACCTTGAGGAGGGTTCGCCTCCGCGACGTCGACATGGCTGCCCGCTCGATCGCGATCGCACGATCGCACTCGCACCCCCCTCGCCGCTTGTCGTCTCTGGTCGCGCGACCCGCGAGGCGCACGAGGAGTCTGTGGGGTGGGAGCCGAAGGGAATTCCAGAGGAGGGGGGGAAGGAGCTCACGGAGGTGCCGGAGGCCCGGAGGCGATGGATTTGATTTTCTTTTGTGTTTTCTTAATTAATTCTGACGGATTGGATGATGGATTTAATCGAGGTGATCCGCCTTTAAATTTGAGAAGACGTGGGGTGAGGGCACGCGACGCGAGGTGGCCGTGCCGTGCCCGTGCGGTTTTGGCGTTGGGGAGGACGGGAGGAGGAGAGGACGTGCCAGGCAGGCGAAGGCGACGAAATGGGGAGGTGGCGCGGTGGTGGCCGGTGGGTGGGGAGTGGGGAATGGGGGGACTGGGAGACGCGCCGCGCCGCGCCAGGCAGAGCACACAGCAGCCAGCGGCCAGCCGCGCAGGCCGACGGATTTCGGCCCGGTTACCCAATCACATCACTGTCACGTCACTAAACTTTTAAAAATTCTCTCTTCAAACTTCACTATTCATCTATCACATCAAATCTTCAGTGGCTGTGTTTAGTTCCAAAAAGCGTAGGAGAAAGTTTGGAGAAAATGTCACATCGAACACTGTAGCGTACTGTAGCACCTTTCGTTTGTTTATGGTAAACATTGTCATATCATGACCTAACTAGGCTGAAAAGATTCGTCTCGTCGTGTACATCAAAACCGTACAATTAGTTTTTTATTTACCCACGTTTAGTGTTGCATGCATGAGGATAGAGATTTGATGTGATAGATGGATAATAATGTTTGGAGAGAGAATTTTGGGAATTTTGGTGATGTGACCGGGAACTAAACACAGCCAGTATTAAATATAGGTAAATAAATAAAAATAATTACATAGTTTGATGTACACGATGAGACGAATCTTTTGAACCTAGTTAGGTCATGGTAGGACAATGTTACCACAAACAAACGAAAAGTGCTACAGTGCGCTACAGTGTACGATGTGACATTTTTAACAAACTTTTTCTACTTTTTTTAACTAAACACACCCTTTCAGAAATTCTCTCTCCAAACTTCACTATTTACATATCACATCAAACCTCTCTCCTCGTGCATAGGATATTAAATGTAGGTAAATAAAAGAACTATATGGTTTTGATCTACACGACGAGACGAATCTTTTGAGCCTAGTTAGGTTATGGTAGGACAATATTTGCCTCATGTGACATTTTCATAAAAAGGCGGGGAAAATGCTAAACACACCCTTCAAAGAGGAAGGTCACGACGTCACGTGGGCGCTGAGCCGCTCGTGGATGCTTGGATCAGCAGATGTCCGGACGGGAATCTAGATCTGTGGATGAATGATCAGCAGATGTCCGGACGGAGCAATACGTGGGATTCGCTTGCTGGACAAACGCGTGCCATGTTGGAGGCTCATCCCTTCGACTTCGAGGCTCGAGCTGGAGAAACATGTGTGCTGGCACGCGCTGACGCGCTGGCTGTTTCAAGGACCGTGTTTTTTTAGGCGAAATTTTTTCTCAAATAAATCTTTTCTGCATGTAGTATTAAATAAATCTATTTGCAAAACTTTACATAGATGAGTACAACTTTGCGCGACGAATCTAATGAACATAATTAATCTATATTTTGCTACAGTGGTCATTCTCTAATCATGCGGTCAAAAGCCTCGTTAGATTTGTCTCGTGAATTAGTCCAAAGTTGTGAAAGTAATTTTGTAAACTGAATTTATTTAATACCCTTAATTATTAATCAGACAAAAATATTTCTCACCCAAAGAAACGCTGCCCAAAAAAGGCCCTAGCTAGCTCCGGGTCAAAAAGGCGGGGGAAAATGCTAAAATTTAGAAGACAACTATTCAGCTTTACCGGTACGTTTTCTACTTCCATTCACCAATCATAAAACTCCATTATAGGAACTCGCAACAGCTATCAAATTCCTCCAAAAGATGAACCGGAACATCGTAACTCAAACTTCTAACCTCAACATATGTAAATGCCGGAGCAGCGTACAGACACACAGGAAGAGGCTGCCCAAACACTTCACATTACTGCAATAGAGTATCATAAGTGCTAATTTTGAAATGCGATCATACATCACATGGCTAAAGCCAACTGCATCTGCAAATGCTGAAGCTCTTTCAGTGACAACTGACAATCATTTCTCAAGATAACACGAATATTCTATCAGAACGATCATTTCATTCTAGATCATAATGCAACACATGGTTACAAGGGGGTTACTATGATAATCTTTTCAAATTGTTCAAGGACAAGAGCGCGTTCTACTTCACTCTGCTATTTAGGTCATCTGTGTTCAGTTACATAAAAGAGAATCCACACGCCACCAACAGAACAAGGGGATAGCAGAGAAAATGTTTCCCAGTCAGAGCTAATGAATATAGCAATTTGTTTCATGGATGCGACCAGACCTGTTGGGCCTGCTCCTGCCAAGACCCAAACCACAGGTTACAGTGCAAGCATTGGATTTCAAGGGAATAGTATAATTACATATCAATTTCTACACTTCGTTTCATTCTTTCTCATGACCCAAAATCCAATCGAAACATCTGTCGTGCCCTTAGTTAAAATTTTGTTAACTGCTCACAGTTTTCATTTTCCTAAGCTCGCCTTTCTTTTAGGGCATGTTCGTCTATTATGCCCCTTCTCTAAGCAGAAACTACATGAATAAATACCTGAATTAGGACCAGTTACTTTGTTAATCATATAACCTGAAGATCCAATATCCACGTCAGTGGATCTGGGGCAGTTACGGCGGTTATGTCCCTTTTCACCACATCGGCTGCAGTGCCGAGGTTGTCGCTGCTGCCCTTTATCTGACTTTGGCTTGCCACATGTTCGGCTATTATGCCCTTCCCCGCCACATAACCGGCATTTGAACGGCACTCTGGCTGAATCTTTCCTCACTGTTGGACAGTAGTAGCTCCTGTGTCCTTCCTGCCCACATCTGCTGCAGTAAAATTTCACCCCTGCAAAAGCATAAGGTCCCGATGTTGGTCATCAAATGTCAAGTCAATTTTGGTGGAATTTAACCTTTTCAGTCAAAAAGAAATGTGAAAAGGGAACACTATGGATAATTTTGGTGCTAATACTTCAACTTGGAACGCACATACATTTTTTTGGACTACCCTATATAAAAATCATTACTTAACTGTGAATGGAGGGGGTTCTAAATGTACAGTACATGCTAACTAAGAACATTAAAGCTCTGGTTGGCTAAATTAAAACTGTGTAAAACATAGCTAATTTTGACATGCATGCTTGTAGGTAAAAGGTAAAGTTATATCATTAACCTTTCATGGCAATGCTTCTCTTTAGCCGATTCTCAGGATTACTGAAGAATGCCTTTTGAGTTTCAGAAGCATGCTTTCTTGCAGCATCAGTACCTTTCGTTCTCTTCATGTTCAAGAGCAGAGGAAAAATGAACATGCCCAAATCAACTACTGTATTTAACAAGAACATATCATTAAAAAAAATGTTTGGCATCTTACCTTGATTGCAGCAACTCTCTGAGCATGCAATTCGGGGTCTTGGTGTATAATCTTCATGTGCTTAGTGAACAATCCTGTTTGAGCATTCAGACTCTGCAATTAATATTAAGCCTTTTAAAAGTCACAGGAAAAGAAAGCAAGCAATTACAAAAAAAAAAATAACAAAGCTTAAATGTTTTAGTATCAAAGACAATAAGCAAGGCTCCATTGTTAATCGTAATCAGGTTAGGTGTATTGGGATTTAGTTGATTACTTCTGTTTTAGTGGTGCATGTATGTTCTGTCAACCTACAAAATATGGATGACAGATTGCATTTAAAACAAAGTTTATTACAAGAAAAGTGTAGACGATGCATATGTGTACACATGTGTCTTTCAGCATGTTGTAAGGAAATATCACTTACTCTTAAAGATCGGCTAATCTTCATGGCAACTTCTGGCGAAGGAGATGGATAGGTACGCTTTGATCTTTTTGGAGTGTTGATCTTTATTTCTAACTTGTCAACTTCATCATCTTCTTTTATTTTCAAGGGAGAGCTGTGAAAACAAAAGGGATAGATGGCAATGTATTCAGTGTAAAACTAAAACCATGTCATGCATTATCACTTGAATAATCAACAAGCATCAACAATATTTACTTAGAATACTTAAATGCTGATGGACTAGACAATTAAAGCCATAGTGAAGTCCATTGTAGATAAGAATACCTTGACCGAACTTTCTCCCATGGTTGTTCATCAATAGACTCCTGCCATATCACACACTCTCCACCACATTGTAGACACATATTAATGCCCTGACAGAAATGCAAAGCAATAAATTTATAGGTTCCTGATTTTACATGTACTTACGATTATCTATTTCTCCTTCAAGATGACTCACAAGATATTTGGAAGGTTCACCTTGCCATTGCACATAGGGCAGTCCAAGCTTGATCTGTCTACTCCACACTGCTTGCATGGAGTGTAACCTCTACCCCTGCAGCTAGGGCAAGGCAGCTCGCGGTAGTACTGCCCATTTGGACCAACCCAGGACCTCGGTCTCCCCTTCTCCGCAATAGGTGCTGTGTTCCTGCAGCCAAAAGCCATACCTAATATAGTGTCAGAATCTCCACTTTATTTGAAAGGAATCCAAATCTGCAACCCTCGCACTTTTGATGGTACACACTACAAAATCTGCAGACTCTGTAGGAATTTCACCATTTTCCATGTTCAATTTGATCACCAGTCCCTCACCCAAGAATCAATTCCATACAAAACTGCCAGCAAGGCTATACCCAAATTCACTAAAGCCGTTGATAGCTAGGTTGAAGCACCATGTTTAGTCTACAGGCTATTGCAGCAATTCACCTAAATAGTGAAATCGAGTGATTTTCCACAGTTCAAACACAAATTTCTGAATGCCAACTCCAAGACAAGGTGCACTGTTCATCAACAATCCGAATTCCCCAATCAACAAACAGGCACGAGGCCACGAGCATTCGAACCAACAAGCACATGAACGCATGCCTCTTGAAGGGAGAAAAATACGTACTGTGAGCGTGAGGAGCTGGTGCCGACGTCCGGGCCGAGGAGGTCCGTCAAAGGGTCATAGTGGAGCTGCAGTAGTAGTACGAACACAAATGAACCCAAGCATAGGACCTAGGAATTAGAGGAGAAACAGGAGATTCGAAGCGCGAGCGGAGTTCTGTATACCGGAGAGCTCGGAGCGCCGGTGCCGTCGGCCGAGGAGGCGGCGGCGGCGCTCCCCCGGCGGAACCGCGGCGCTGGCCGTGCCTGCCCAGGCGGCCTCCACCGGGCCGCCGCGGACGGTGCGGGGTGGGCGCACGTTAGCCGGAGCAGCATGGTGAGGCACCGCCGCTGGCCCGCGTGTCTGCTGGTGCGTCTGCCACGAGCAAGGGTAGGCCAGATGGGCTGCGGCGGCGGTGGCGGCGTGCGGTGCGGGCGCCGTGGCGGGCTGGTGACGAACTGGGCAGCTGGTGATTACTCTCCTCGGTCCCTGGGTTTGTGGCTGGAGTTGCTCGAGGCAGCCCGAGTAAGGGCGCGCAGCTGCGTAGCTGTGGTGTTCCGGCTGGAGCGACCACACACGGGCCCATGTTTGAACCTGGGCTCTGTGGCCTTTGGGCCACGACCCACACAACGCAGCTACAAACCGCAAACGTGTCGTTTCGTCTGCTGCGGCGCACACTCGCCCGAAAATGGCGCGATCAGAGAGGAAGACGAACCGTGCTCCGCCGCCATCCGGGCGGGAAAAGCCGCGTCCGTCGGCATAAATGCCGCGCCCTTCGCCCCATCCAGGATCCCGCAGGCATTGGTCCTCGACTGTACTCTGCCCCCGAAGGCGAAGGGGATCCCTCCCATGGAGGCGGAGCAACCGGCCCCGCCGGCGAAGAAGGCGAAGCCATCGCCTCCTCGAACCGACGACGCCGACGGCGAGGACCGGCTCAGCGCGCTCGACGACGACACCCTCCGCGAGATCCTCGCGCGGCTCCCGCTCCGCGACGCCGCCGCCACCACCGCGCTCTCCGGGCGCTGGCCGCGCGTCTTCGCCACGCTCCCGCGCCTCCGCCTCGACTCAACCACATTCAACGCCCGCGCGTCCCTCGGCATCGACTACTGCGACGACAACGGCCGCTGGGTGGACTCCCTCGACTGCGTCCTCGCCGGCCGCGAGGCGCCGCTCGTCGCCTTCGAGGTCGACGTGGACATCGACCTCCTCGAGCCCTACGGGGACTGGTTCTACTCCTTCTTCCGCGAGGTCTGCCGCGGCGGCGCCCTGCGGGAGCTCAGGGTCGCCAACAACCACGTGCACGAGCGCTACGTCCTGCCCTCTCCCGTGTACGCCTGCGAGACGCTCACTGTCATGGACCCTGAATCAACCGACGGCCCGTCTCGCAGACGGACTGAAGCAGGCCGCGTTCGGAAGCCCAACGCAAAATACCAGGACCCAAACTGGGTACCGTGAACTAGTAGCTGTAATATAAGTTTGATTCTTCGACAAGAAGGTCGGACGCTGTAACAGGAAGTAGTTGGCCGGCGCTGCCGGAGACGAAATTTGGCGACGGCGATCTCGCTGTCGAGTGTATCGAACTTGATCATTTATCCTTAGATCGATCTATCTAGTGAGTACACTCTGGTCTCGAGTTATCACCCTCACATCTGGTATCAGATTCAATTTGTGTTCGTTCCCCAAATCGCTGCGTTTCTCTACCATCGAGCAGCTGCCCGGCGAGATCACTTCCGTGCTCGTCGTCCACGCCAACCGCCGGTTAGCCGTTCCGGCGCCGTCGCCCACCCCCTGTTCGCGCCGCTTAGGATCGTAGTGGGGAATCGCGCACTCGAGCTGCCGTGCTCTTGTTCTTCATCCTGGCGGAGTTACCTGATTATCTCAAGCGCCCGCAGTACCAAACGCGTGTGCAGAAGCAGGCTATGGAGATGGATAAACAGGTCGTTGAGATGGCGACGACACTGAAGGAGTTGGTCCTAGAGATGCGCGGGTGGAAGAAAGACGTGGACACCAAAATCACCGAGGTCGACTCTAAGATCCAGGATGTGGATACCAGAGTTCATGATGTTGATGCGAAGATCTGTACTGTTGATTCCAAGGTCGAGCTGTTGAACACATCGATTGATGCTCTCCGTGCCCAAATTGACAAGCTCGCGACACCAGCTGATGCCGCACACAAGGTGTTCGACATTGAGCACATTGATCTCACGAAATCAGGCACCGCCCATCTGATGCCACCGGGTGAAGGATCTTCTGGTTCCACTAAAGAGCAAGCTTCTCCAGCTATTGGCCGAGGATTTGTCACTACATTTCCTTTGTCTCCAACCATAGGTGCGCAAAACAACTCTGCTCAGAGTATAATTCCGTTTGGGCAACCATTGGGGATGCATGGGTGGGGAGCAACTATTCCACCTCTGGAATTCCCTCAATTTGATGGCCGAAATCCCAAGATGTGGCAGAAAAAGTGTGAGTCCTACTTTGAGGTCTACAAAATTCCTGGTGATGTAATGGTATAAACTTGCTACTATGAATTTTACTGGCACTGCTGCTTTTTGGTTGCAATCTGTCGAGTCAGATTTGAAACATAGTTCGTGGAATACCTTTTGTTCTGCTATGAGTACTAGGTTTGCTAAGGACCAACAAAACCAGCTTCAGAGACATTTCTTTCATATTAAGCAAACTGGTATAGTGGCCGAATATATAGAGCAATTTGATGATTTAGTACACCAGATCAAGGCTCATGATCCTACCTTCAATGCTATGCTCATTACCAATAGATTTGTGGATGGTCTTCGGGATGACATTAAGTCTATAGTCATTATGCATAAGCCAAAAGATCTGGACACAGCAGGGTCTTTGGCCATGTTACAAGAAGAACTGACTGATGGCTTCAAGCCAAATATTCCATCCAGGAAGGACTCCAAGAAATCTGACCAATTTCATTCTTTCAAGCCTTGGTCTAAATCTGCAGTACCACTACCATCAGTGAAAAATGCACAGGTTTCCAGTTCTGAAGACAAGAAACTGATGGACACACAGCAGCCCCCAAAACCTGAAGAAAATCTAGCATCTATCAAAGCTTATAGAAGAGCCAAGGGTTTGTGTTACAAATGTGGTCTCAAATGGTCTCCCGGCCACAAGTGTGCTCCTACTGTTTCACTACATGTGGTGGAAGAGTTATGGCAATTACTTTCTGATTCTGAATCACATCAGTTTCAGCACAAGGAAGATGATTCTGATTCTGGAGAAGATCTCATGTGTCTATCTGCTCATGCACAGAATGGTAGTGAGGCACCCAAAACTATCAAGCTGGCTGGGAATATTATGGGGCACAAGCCAATTATACTATTGGATTCTGGCAGTTCTAACAATTTTATTTGTGAACACATGGCTAGTTTACTGGATGGCTGGACACCTTTGGCAAAACCTGTCCAAGTTACGGTAGCTAGTGGAGCTTTATTGTGGTGTACTCATGAGATCAGGAATTGCAAATTATATATTCAGGGACACTGTTTTGAAGTAAATCTGAAGATTTTACCCTTGAAGTGTTATGATGTTATTTTAGGAATGGCATGGCTGGAGACTCATAGTCCCATGAAAATCCACTGGGCTCAAAGGTGGCTATCATTTCTCCATCAAGGTCATCAGATATGTCTAACTGGTCTCCATGCTACTGACTATAAGTTACCTAAAATATCTGCTCATCAACTTCAGCAATTGGAAGCAGAGGATGATGTATGGTGTGTGGTGGAACTGTTTGCCATTTCCCCAATAGAAATCAACCAACAGTGGCCTATAGAAATGCAGCAATTGGTTCAACAGTTCTCTGATGTTTTTGATAAACCTCAAGGGGTCCCACCTAGAAGGTCTCACACCCATTCTATTCCTTTAATTGCTGGTGCCCAACCATTTAAACTGAGACCATACAGATACAATCCAGCCCAAAAAGATGAAATTGAGAGACAAATCAAGGAGTTACTACAGAGTGACATGATCAAGGAGAGTTCTAGTCCGTTTGCTTCTCCTGTTCTTTTGGTCAAAAAGAAGACTGGTGAATGGCGTCTATGTGTTGACTATAGAAGACTGAACTCTCTGACTATTAAAAACAGCTATCCAATGCCAATCATGGATGAATTCTTAGATGAATTGTCAGGGGCTGTGTGGTTTACCTCACTAGATTTGAGGTCTGGCTATCACCAGATACTGGTAGAACCTGAGGATCAATTCAAGACTGCATTCTTTACACACAATAGTCATTATGAGTACAAAGTAATGCCCTATGGGGTTACAGGGGGTCCTGCTACTTTTCAGCATGTGATGAATTCAATGTTGGCACCTCTTCTCAGAAAATGTGTGGTAGTTTTCATAGATGATATATTAATCTACAGCAAGACTTGGGAAGATCATGTGCAACATGTCCAGGCAGTCTTGGAGCTACTCAGACAGCATGAGTTTAAAGCCAAACTATCTAAGTGTTCTTTTGCTCAGAAGAGTATCAAGTACTTGGGGCATATTATCAGTGGTGCAGGTGTGGCCACAGACCCCTCCAAGGTTAAAGACATTGTGAATTGGACCACTCCCACATGTGTCAAAGAGGTCAGAAGTTTCTTGGGCATGGCAGGTTACTATAGAAAGTTTGTGAAGCATTTTGGAGTCATAAGTAAACCTCTTACCAACCTACTCAAGAACGGTGAATTATTTGTGTGGACATCTGTTCATGATGAGGCCTTTACTCTCTTGAAACAAGCCTTAAGCTCTGCTCCTGTTTTGGCTCTCCCTGATTTCTCTAAGGTGTTTATCATTGAGACAGATGCTTCTGACAAAGGTGTTGGTGCTGTGTTACTACAAGAAGGCCACCCTATTGCATAAATTAGCAAGGCTCTAGGTGTCAAAAATCAGGTGTTATCTACCTATGAAAAAGAGTGTTTAGCTATACTCATGGCAGTAGACCACTGGAGGTCCTATCTCCAACATGCTGAATTTATCATCAAAACTGATCAAAAGAGTTCAATTCATTTGGATGATCAGAGGTTAACAACATCATGGCAACATAAAGCACTAACCAAGTTATTGGATCTTCAGTACAAGCTATGCTATAAAAAAGGGGTAGAAAATGTTACAGCTGATGCTTTGTCTAGAATGCCACCTCATGATCAGATGGAGGTTCTAGCTATATCTACATCTCAACCTAAGTGGCTGGAGAACATTATACAAGGTTACATGAAGTTTCCAGAAACCTAGAAATTGCTGACTGCTTTGGCAGTAACCAATCCATATGGTGGTTATGAATTGAAGGAGGGAGTTATCAGGATTAAAAACAGAATATTGGTTCCACCAGATACAAATATCCAACTCAGCATTATACAGGCTCTCCATTCTAGTGCTGTGGGTGGACACTCTGGTTATCAAGTGACTTACAGAAAGGTCAAGCAACTGTTTAAGTGGCCAAAAATGAAAGCAATGATAAAAGAAGTTGTTACTGGGTGTCAAATTTGCCAACAAGCCAAGGCTGAGAGAGAGTCAAGTACCCTGGTCTATTGCAACCCCTTCCAGTCCCAGACTACACATGGCAAGTGGTGACCATGGATTTTATTGAGGGATTGCCTCTGTCCAACAGGTACAATTGCATTATGGTTGTGGTTGATAAACTGTCTAAATATGCACATTTTATTCCCCTTGCACATCCCTTTACTGCCCTGAAAGTTGCTCAAGTCTATATGGATCATGTGTATAAACTGCATGGACTCCCTGCAATTATCATATCTGACAGAGATAGAATATTCACTAGTGCTTTGTGGCAAGAGTTATTTAAATTGTCGGGTACAACACTCAAGATGAGTAGCGCTTATCATCCCCAAACTGATGGGCAAACTGAAAGGGTGAACCAATGTTTGGAAGGATATCTTCGCTGTTTTGTTCATGCCTGCCCCACTAAATGGAAAGAATGGTTAAGCTTGGCTGAATTTTGGTACAATTCAAGCTACCACTCTAGTTTGGGGAAAACTCCTTTTGAGGTTCTCTATGGCCAACAACCTCGTCATCTGGGTATAGATGTACTAGACTCTTGTACTATTCCTGACCTGGAAGCTTGGATGAAGGAAAGGAAGCTTATGTTACAGCTTTTGCAACAGCAGTTGGTCAGGGTTCAGCAAAGACAGAAACATCAAGCGGATAAACATCGATCTGAAAGACAGTTTGTAGTGAATGATTGGGTTTATCTGAAAATACAACCTTATGTTCAGACTTCTCTTCAGAAACGAGCAAACCATAAGCTGTCTTTTAAGTGTTTTGGACCTTATCAAGTTGTTGAAAAGATTGGTGAAGTGGTTTATCGACTGAAGCTACCTGCTACAACATCTATTCATCCGGTGTTTCATGTATCATTACTGAAGAGAGCAGTCGGCGAGCATCATCAGGTCATTTATCAATTGCCTATTCTCCATGATGCTTATCAAGTTCCTGTGCAAGTGTTGCAGCGTCGTATTGTCAAGGTGGCAGATCGTGATATTGCTCAAGTGCTGGTACAATGGTCTTCTTGGCCAAAATCTATGGCTACATGGGAAGATGAAACTGCTCTCAAGTCCCGTTTTCCTGCAGCAACGGCTTGGGGGCAAGCCGTTCCTCAAGAGGTGGGGGATGTCATGGACCCTGAATCAACCGACGGCCCATCTCGCAGACGGACTGAAGCAGGCCGCGTTCGGAAGCCCAACGCAAAATACCAGGACCCAAACTGAGTACCGTGAACTAGTAGCTGTAATATAAGTTTGATTCTTCGGCAAGGGTCGGAGGCTGTAACAGGAAGTAGTTGGCCGGCGCTGCCGGAGACGAAATTGGCGACGGCGATCTCGCTGTCGAGTGTATCGAACTTGATCATTTATCCTTCGATCGATCTATCTAGTGAGTACACTCTGGTCTCGAGTTATCACCCTCACACTCACCTCGCTGGAGCTCGACTCGTGCCGACTCCGGGTCCCCGCCAAGCTCACCGGCCTGCGCGCCGTGCGGTCGCTCCGGCTCCGCAGCGTCGTCGCCGAGGACGCGGATCTCCGGCGCGTGATCTCGCGGTGCCGGGCCGTGGAGCGCCTCGTGCTCGACGAATGCCACCGGGCGCGTAACGTGGTGATCCGCGGGCCGAGCCTGAAGGATCTGGAGATCCGATCGTACCGCCCGCTCCGCGTCAGGTGACCAAGGCGCCGGCCCTGGAGTCGGTGAAGCTGAGCCTCTTCTACGACTTCCCCGACTGTTCCTGGAGCAGCCACGACAACTCCGACGGCGAGATCGCCCGCAAGAGTCGAGACTGCAACAGGGTCCAGGAGCTGTTCGATTTTGAGGCGATGCAGAAGCGGGAGCACGAGAAGACGGACGAGGCGATCAACATCGTGACGTTCCTCAGCGGCCTCGTCTGCGCCAAGGAGCTCTTCCTGTACTTGTCCTATGGGTTTGCCAAGGTCAGTATTTTCCTTCACTATCCAAATGCACTTGCCTTGCACACAAAACAAATCTGCATGCGTAGGATATCACGAGAAAATGCAAACAGTACAGATGCAGATATAGATAGTTATGATAATTATCCTCATATGTTCAGGATGGGTTTGTCTTCAGTGGTAGAGGTGGCTGGTTAATAAAGCAAAGTGTTAAGGTACAATGGCGGTGATGGCACTAACACAAATACATCTAGCAAAGTTCTTGCCCATGATTTGGCAAGTGAACTAAAATCATGGAATTGTTACTGATTATGGAGATGGACCAAATAGGGAGCCTATGCAACCACATGCTTTCACGAAAAATGCTTTCATTCGATGCTGATGTATCTTAAGTCAGGTTTGAACCATTTGATTTGTGAAATGGTAATATGAAATTAACTTCATACAATTAAATGATCATAAGTTTGAATGGATCAACAATCACCTAGAATGAAACAAAGGTCAATGAACAATCTGCTGAATTTATGGTTCCAGTCTTTTTGGCTTAACACTGTTTATGTTTGTTGCCTTTCTTTTCTAGATCTGCTACTCATCCCTAGTCTCTGTTTCCTACCTCCTCTGTGAGGTAGTGGACTCTGTTTTATCCGAAATGAGAAAAAAAATACTACCACTAAACTGAAAAGTGTGCACTGTCTTAGTTTTCGAAAACTTTCAAAGGCTGTGTTTAGTTTCCCATCACATCACCAAACTTCTCAAAATTCTCTTTCCAAACTTCACTATTCACCTATCACATCAAATCTCTCTCCTCATGCATGGAACACTAAATGTGGGTAAATAAAAAAACTAATTACATGGTTTTGATGTACACGACGATACGAATCTTTTGAGCCTATTTAGATTATGATAGGACAATATTTACCACAAACAAACGAAAAGTGCTACAGTGCGCTACAGTGTCGGATGTGATATTTTTACCAAACTTTTCCATCCATTTTTTGGAACTAAACACAGCCAAAATGGCATCTTGACTTTTTGACTCAAAGCCTGAGGCCTTGTTTAGATCTCAAATTCCACTTCCAAATTTACTATGCAAAAAGAAGATTCTCCATCACATCAAAATGTCATAACATGCATGGAGTACTAAATGTAGATAAAATCAAAAACTAATTACACAGTTTTGTTGTGTTATGCGAGACGAACATTTTGAGCCTAATTAATCAATTTTTGGACAATTTTTCACAAATACAAACGAAATGCTACAGTGATGCAATGATTACGAAGTGACATCGTACTCCCAAATTCACCCTCCCAATTCTAACATCTAAACAAGGCCTGAAGGCCCCAGCAGGCAGCAGCGTGCACATGACTCTGCACATTTGCTGGAATTCTACTTTAATTTACATGGCTCTGATCGAAGTATAAATTGCTAATGGTGTTTGCATTTCAACAAGGTTTTAAGCAAGTCTAGGAATTCAGTGCCAATGAGTTTGCCCAAGAAATGCTATTTGCGTGGGTTGCAGAAGCTGTCGCTTGTTCTGAATCACAATGACAGAGGCCTTGCTAAAGTGGTCTCATGCCTGCTTAACAGCTCCCCAAACCTCAAGGATCTCGAGATCCAAGTAAGTCACTGCAAGGAAAAGTTCCATTGATCCATGTTTGGAGTGAAGTGAGATTCATTCTACATTGCATTGCTTCTAACTCTTTTTCTGTTTCTACTGTTAGGAACCCTACAATTACAGTGACCATCGCCTAACCTCTCTTGCACCTGAGTTCTGGGAGGAGCATCTGAACGCCGAGTGTGTTCAGAATCACCTGTCGAACGTCACCTTCTACACGGCCAAAAAGAGCTTCAGGGACTGCACCTACTTCGCATTCCCCAAGTTTCTGCTGATGCACTCGAGGGCTCTCGAAAGACTGAGCATCAAGTACCAACGTTCCAGGGATCAACAACTGTGTGTGCCCGAGCTTGAGACGGTCCGAGCTGAGCTCCAGCAGTGTCCGAGGGCTTCTCCAGGTGCCCTGGTGGAAATCTCTGCTGTTGATCGCCTCCCGTTGTATTAGATGTGAGGTCAGATTTTGTACACATGCTGGGCGTGATGAAACGGAGACCATGGATAGAAGAAGCCGACTCAATATTTGGTTAGCATTAGTCTATGTGCCTTCTGAGCTTCTGACTGGTTATATATTGGCTTTTGCAAACATACTTCCGTAGCATGTGCATTCATACATAGTCAAAAGTAACTTTGAAAAACTATTTATATCAGTAACATGGACTAAAAAAGGGCCTCTGGGGGCACATACTTTCCACCCATCTAACCCAACCGATGGTCACCATGTCTCGCCGTGCCACTTAATTTTAAATTCACATGATGGAACCAAAATCACTTTTCTTTCTTGCTAATCGGTGATTTCCTGGTCATCACCACGTACATCACATCTAAAATAAAATCACCTTTCACTTTCCTTTTCTGATGCTCTGTAATTTCCACGTCCATCATGTGAATTTAAAATCACTTTCCTTTCTTGCTAATCAGCGATTTTCTAGCCATCACCACGTACATCACGTCTAAAATAAAATCACTTTCCTTGTTGGTCCCTTTTATTTTCACGATCAACATGAATCACTTTCCTTCCTTGTCTGCGTACATCACGTCAAAAATAAAATCACCTTCCTTCTTGCTTCCTTCTATTTTGATGTTCAACATAAAATCACTTCCATCAAATCATCATAATTTTACGAAACCACTCTAATATTTATAAAAATCAACCCACGGTTCTTTAATACGTTGTAATTTTATGAAAAACCTCTAATATAATCATCGAGTTTGTAACCAGCACGGTCTTCGTATTTTCTATGAATCGTGCGTGCTGCACGTGCGTTCTTGCTAGTGCTAGTAGAAGAAGGGATAAAACATATCTTCACCATCAAACTATCGCAGAAGTATGATTTTCAACCCTAAACTACGAAACTGGACATCAAGGGTCATTGAACTGTTGAAATCGGATAAATTTGGCCTTGAACTGTTGAAACCGGATAAATTTGGCCTTTTGAGTAGTTTGAAGGGTGGCATTCCATTTTACGTACATTTATTGAAAAGTGGTTTAACCTAAAAAATCCATAACTAATTCTCAAATAAAAAAATATGAAACTAGTATCTTTTTTTTCTGAAAATGTAACCTATATGTTGGTGCTCTATTTGGAGTTACTTGAATCTTACATTTCATATTCCTAGTGTTTTTAGAGGTAATGAGTAAAGCAGTAGGAACACGAACAAATAATATTCCAACTCAAAATAGAGCACCAATAGAGAGGCTATATTTTTTAAAAAAACTGGTATTGGTTTCATGTTTTTATGATTTAAAATGAAGGAAAAAGTCCATTTTTGACCATCCAACTCTTGGCTCAGTTCGGTTTTGACCATCCAACTCTTGGCTCAGTTCGGTTTTGACCATCGAACTCCAAAACCGGATATCTTTGACCATCGAACTATCAAAACCGTTCAAATCTGGCCATCAGGACGGTTTTGATGGGTGGTTTTAATTTTTTTAATTTACAATTTAGTCCTTAGATCTTAAAATGATTTTTATTTTTTGCTCGTACCTCCGATTTAGGTGATTATTGCGGTCACGCATTCATAACAGTGAGTTTTATCTTATAAAATTGTCCTTATACTATTTTATCCTTATTTAGTATATTATTTTTATATTATTTTTGTAAAAACATAAATATAAGACAAGTAAAACAAATGGTTAGAAAATAATATGTCCATGACTTTAAAAGATAAAGCTCATTGTTACGAACACATGACCACATGAATAACTTAAATCGGATATACAAGAAAAAATTAGTAATCCTTTGAAAATCCAAGAACTATTTTATTTGGGGAGATGGAGAAGGAGCAGTCGGAGCACCAGCAGATGGATGAGATAGGGAACTTGCTGACATTTCTCGATGGACTCAGCAGATCCAAAGCCAAGACGTTCTCACTCGAGTTGGAGCGTGGGTATTCTAAGGTCAGTATGTGTTTGCTCAATGTTCATGTTTTCTGTCCAGAAGGCTAGGGTACTGGCATTTCACTTAGTAACATCTGCTAATGTAGTATGACCAAATCCTCAAGTAAAGTTTTGATGAAAGGAACATAGACTGAACTGTCTTGGTGAGATAGAAAAAACACTACAACAATTCTTTTTTTTGGCATAGTCGAAGAGTTTATCACAATGCTGTGCTTCACTTTATTTCGTACAGTGTAGAACAGACTCCCAAATGGTTGTGACCAGGGATCCATGACATGCTTAAAATCTCTATACACGTTACAGAAAGGAGAATTTGCATAACGGGAAATGTTCATTTGTGTGCATTGATGAACTTGATAATGTTACAAATTGTAGAAACATTGATACTGTTATGAACTGTACCATTGGTTTAGTTTGTCAATGAGTTGGATTTGATGGTGCAACATTGGATTGTCGTGGTTGGTTGTAATTGAGGATGATCTAAGACTAAGCATCGATGCATGTTGTCATGTATATTCCAGATCTTGTCTATTTCTCCCACACAAATCATAATTCAATTTCTAAAATGTTTCATTTTATCAAGTGTTCCAGGTAGCTTATAATGGTATAAAATGTAGCACGTGGCATGTTTGAATTAGCCAGATTGTTTTCATCAAAAGTAATGGATAGAGCTAAAGTTTAATTTACTTCTCATGATATCAAATTGATTTTTTGTGCTGATAGCCTGATATACATATACTCCCTATTAACATAATCAAATGGTTTTGATCACTGTTGGGGGTTTGCCTCCCTGAAAAGGGTTCAAATTTATCATCCTTTTGCATTCAATTAGGTCCTCAGAAAGGCTAAAAATTCAGTGCCAATGAGGTTGCCCAAGAAACGCATTTGATTGGGTTGTAGAAGCTTACTCTTAAAATGGATTACAACCATAAAGCTGTTGCCATACTAGTTTCGTGCCTGCTCAACAGTTCTCCAAACCTCAAGGATCTTGAAATCATTGTAAGCCCCTAATATATACTTTGTGTCTTTGTCCAAGTTCTGTTCGACAAACTCTTCTTAGCGGCCTCTAATATGTTCTTTTTCCCTCTCGTGTGTTGTTAGGATCCTTATGATGATATGGGCCACCCTCAACCCTTAGCTGCAGAGTTTTGGGAGAAGCAGATAGATGCAGAATGCTTTCAGAATCACTTGTCAACTGTCACTTTTGACATGTCCGATTCATTCTTCAATGGCTGCCCTTGCTTAGGCCTTGCTCAGTTCTTGGCGATGAACGCAAGGGTTCAGAAAAGAATGAGCCTCAAGTATCGTAGGTGGGTTGACGTGCAGCATGAGGAGTCGGATGACCTGTGGCTTCAAGCAGAGAGACGTGAAAATGAAGCCATGGTTGAAGCCGTCCAAAGAGAACTCCGCAGCTGGCCGAGGGCTTCTCCGGACGTGCGTCTGGAGCTGTGTTCCTGTTGATTGCATTGCATCCCAATATCCCAGTGGTTCAAGACGGGCTTACCTGCGGTCCTGCCGGTTCTGGATGCTTTTGTATGCGATTTAGCCCAACTCTCCTTTAGTGATGTATGCGATCCGTTGTCCTGGTAATGTAGTAGTAGTGTCGGCTTTTGTATTTTCTTTGAAACTTCTTCCAGCCATCAGAAAATCCTGTTTGGAGCCCAGAGAATTCACTCTTTCAGATATGGTTCAGACAATTTGATCCATGTGATTTGGTCTAGGTTCTTATTCTGACTTTACTTGCATTGTTATGTTGTCTGGTAATGCACATTGGATGTTGCCTTATATGACTGTTTGGAGCATCGAATAATACTTTTATGTTGCCATAACAAAGATCTCCAACAGGACTTCTTAATTTGTCTTTTCCCCCCTATTTCTTATGTATGCAGCAGCCTGGACGATTGACAAAATAGAGCCTAGATTGCAGAAAAGGTAAGCATTACAAATGACCAGTGTCTGTATCCTCCTCTACCTGATGCCGAGAATCGTCCCGACTGTTCAGCAATGGCTCGAGCTAGGGAAAAGGCTTAATTGATGCGCAGGGGGCAGCTTCTTTGGACTGCAATCTTACAAGCGATTGCTACAGTAATAGTGGACCAGACCAAGACAAATATAGTGATGTGGGCTTCCATTCCAGATGGTGAGATAGTGACTGCCCAGTATAGCAGCTTCCTGCCTTCCTCTCTATTCGAATCCCTCATAGAGAAACTGAGCCATTAGAATCCAGAATCGTTTCGACTTCAGACTGTTCAGCAACGGCTTTTGAGCTAGCGTAAAGGCTCATGTGATTTGATGAGTACGGCGCAGTGCGTTCGAGCAATCTTTACAAGTGATTGCTACTCCGTATGTGACAGCAGACCGGACCAATACGAAAGGCGATATGGGCCTCCATCTGATTTTTTCTTACAACTTTTCATCAAAATTAATTTAAATATATTATATATAATAAATCATATGTGTAAAGTATCTTTGATAAAATAAATCATAAATAAAATAAATAATATTTATATCCTTTTTAAAAATTTACTCAAATGTTGTAAAAAACAATAGTAATTTGGAATGAAGGTACCAGTATATTTATCCAAAACTGACTCTTAGGTGAGCCATAGGAAATACTCCTACAGTTGTAAATTTTGTTACCAAATTCGTCGATCGGCAATTGAGTTTTCAAAGTTTTCGTCGCAATTCTTCTCTAGCATTGCATTCTGCATTTTCGCCCAGACATGCATGGGCGCATCGCGTCACCCACTCGCCCCTGAGCAAGGCCGTTTCCGGACAAGTCAAATACACGTGGCGCCCGGGCACCGACCCCACGCTCCCGGGGCGCGCCCCTTTCTGTCTTCCCCACGCTTTCTCCGGTACAGCTCACTTCCCCCCTTCCTTTCTTTTTCCCGCGCGGCCCAAGCTTCCCCACTCTTTCCCCGAGCTGGCCCGCTTCCGTCGGCCCAGCCCGCGCGCCCCACTCTTCCCCCTTCTCCCACTGCCCGAGCGGCCCCGCGCGTCAGATCCGTCCCTTCCCCTGCGCCCGACACCCCCTCACTCCCCGGCGTCAATTCCGCCACCCGG
>OAMR01000228.1:750310-778445 GCA_900205405.1 Echinochloa crus-galli
TGGGGCTGGTGCTGATGATGGGCTGTGGGGGTGAAAACACGCAGGTGGAAGGGAAGGCGTGGGTGAGGGTGGACGCGGAGCCGGATGGGGACGGCAAGTGCAAGGTCGTGGTCGGATGCGATGTGGCGGGGAAGTGGGTGCTGCACTGGGGTGTCTCTTACGACGGTGAGCATGGGAGGTAATAGTATCTTCTCTTTTCTTGCCCCCTTTTTTTATTTTAATTAGTGTTCGGATGCGGATGCGTTCTTGTGGTCATGGATCACAGGCAACGATTTATGCATTGTTGAATTAAACAGATGGGATCGACAGTAGGCTCAGACAGCCAACTGTGCCCATGTTTCAGTTGGTTTTGTCCTGCTGCCGTAGGTAGCTCCTGGCTCAACGTTTGTGTAGTTATGACATAGTAGACCATGCAGTCTGTGATCTAGCTTTGTATTAACTTAGGGAGAACCATGAACATGTTCTGTTTTAAAAATAACAAACAGGCGGGTGTGCCGTTGCCCCTATGCTACCCTGGAGGGCGCGAAACTTGAAAATAACCTTTTCTTATCGGATCAGGGGCTGGCGTTCGATCAGTTTTGGCTGGTTCCTACTTGATTATAGCGTGCACACCTTAAATTTCACATCTGTTTTTATTTAGAATTGGAAATAGGATCTACGCGCACGGCATGGCTTCACGACATGCAGGAAAATTGGAAGTTATTGTAATCTGATCGGTTTTTGTTCTTACGTTCCCTTGACTTTGAACCCCTCGATGTAGTCTTGATATCCTGTACTTATATCAGTTGAGGAAGGTCATTTTCGTCATAGTGTAATTATCTAGATTTGTTGTTTCTTGGTTCTATTCAAGCTCTAAAACTAACACTTTCATGTTTTCCCAGAAAAGAATAAAAATTGGTTACCTTTTTTTTACTTCTATTGTCGCATTTAGATCTTACCTTCTTGTACCAGAAAATGTTTACAATTTCATCTCATCATTTGCTATCTATGGATTTACAGCGAATGGGATCAGCCTCCTTCAGAAATGAGACCACCTGGTTCTGTTCCAATCAAGGTTGTTTAACTCTTGTGAACACTGTTCAAGCACTTGAATTAGATTATAGCTATAGTCACTGGCATGTGTCTGTCAATGTGATACAAATATGAAAGAAAACTCCAATTTATGTTGATATCGAGACAGTAAAAAACTATTAGCTTTCTTACGTGGATATCTCGCACCTTTTCCGGGGCCATTTCCAACTCAACTCGCCTCGCTTTTCCCCCTTCTTGTCTTCCTCTTCCGTTGCCTCCCATTCCCGTCCCCCTCCCCACAGCTTCCGCTCCTTCACACACACAACACAACACAAGCACGCACCCCACGCACCAACCCCGAGGGGTCTCTCGCACACGGATAGAGGGGGGAGAGAAGAGGGGGCGCGATGTCGGTGGGGAGCGGGTGCATTCCGGCGATCCCGGGCGCGGCCCCGCCGGCGAGGAGCGGGCTGCTCGGGGGCGCCTTCCTGCAGGTGTCCGCAGCGCGGCCGCGGGCCGGGCGGTGCCGCGCCACGCAGCACGGCCGCGTGAGGCTCGGCGGCCGCATCGTGGCCCGAGCCGGCGCGGCGGAGAGTCCGGTGGCCGGCGCCGACGAGGACGCCGGGGCGGTGTTCTCCGAGAAGTTCCCCCTGCGCCGATGCCAAACGGTAGCCCAACCCCTCGATGTAGTCTTGATATCCTGTACTTATATCAGTTGAGGAAGGTCATTTTCGTCATAGTGTAATTATCTAGATTTGTTGTTTCTTGGTTCCTTTTGTACGTATTCAAGCTCTAAAACTAATGCTTTCATGTTTTCCCAGACAAGAATAAAAATTGGTTACCTTTTTTTTACTTCTATTGTCGCATTTAGATCTTACCTTCTTGTACCAGAAAATGTTTACAATTTCATCTCATCATTTGCTATCTATGGATTTACAGCGAATGGGATCAGCCTCCTTCAGAAATGAGACCACCTGGTTCTGTTCCAATCAAGGTTGTTTAACTCTTGTGAACACTGTTCAAGCACTTGAATTAGATTATAGCTATAGTCACTGGCATGTGTCTGTCAATGTGATACAAATATGAAAGAAAACTCCAATTTATGTTGATATCGAGACAGTAAAAAACTATTAGCTTTCTTATTTATTCGTTAGCCATCTACTCTTCTTATTTAGCTTTCTGATTGCTGGACACTATTTGAAATTTCAGGACTATGCAATTGAAACACCATTGGAGATTTTACCCAATTCAGAGGGCCGGTATGAAGTGCAAATCAAATTTGATAAGGACACTCCAATTGCAGCCATCAATTTTGTCCTAAAGGTTCTAGCTTTTAACTATTGCAATATTGCACAGCTCCGATTTTTATGATTAGATGCTGCCATGCTTCTCTACTTTTGTACTTTATAGTTGATGCCAGTTGAAACAGTAGCTGAACTTACTTAAACTGGAATTTATTTTTCACGTGCTCTAGTTGTTTATGAAAATGATAACATGCCTCATCAGAGCTGATTCTTTTGATATATTCATGAGTTTTTTTTATCACATTCTCCTTTAGCTTTTATCACATTCTCCTTTAGCTTTTATTTTTTTATCACATTCTCTTTTGATATGGGCAAGTTTATTTTGCTTGTGCATTGAATGCCTCAGTTCATTCTTACCTTGATAGGACGAGGAAACAGGTGCATGGTTTCAGCATAAGGGCAGGGATTTCAAAATACCCTTAAGTGGATCCTTCGATGGTGGAGTTCCATTAGGAGCAAACCAAGATATTGGTGTATGGCCAGGTATTGAGTGTTTGAATTACTATTACATTCTTTTGATCAATATATAGTGGCTTGCCGCTGATTGATATCTAGTTGTCTAGGATCTGGAACATTATTTTACTGAATGTTTTTAATGTAAATATGATTTAACTATAAATGAGTAGTATTTTTCTCCATTCTACTACATTGGGTATTTTCGTAGAAATAATATTTTCTGGAAGTATCTTTCATCTGTATACACAAAGTACATTTCATGTTAAAGAATCTTGTTCTTGTCTGGGTTTATAGTACATGAACGTAGAAGCTAAGGATTTCTGCTGCCACAAAGTTATAAAGATAGGAAGTCTTACTTAAATTTATCATAATTGCAAGGAACCGTGATAGAACTTTTCTAACATGTATCTTTGGATCACGTCATCTCATTTTTTCTTTTCCCTGAAAACTAATTGTA
Source organism: Echinochloa crus-galli (assembly GCA_900205405.1). Taxonomy (NCBI): domain Eukaryota; kingdom Viridiplantae; phylum Streptophyta; class Magnoliopsida; order Poales; family Poaceae; genus Echinochloa; species Echinochloa crus-galli. The sequence goes on from OAMR01000228.1 coordinate 753,539, forward strand.
TCCATGCCTATGATCTGTTTGGTTCCTCTAAGTAAGCTGCTGTCTTGATCTCACATGTGCATGTCTAAAAGACAAGTTATTACACATTGCTGTAGCATTCTTGTCAAAGTACATGACTGTCTGATTTAGAACTAGAGAATGTTAACCTTTATGGGTGTCTAGGAAAGTTATCTTGATGTATTGACTGTATTATTTCTTAGGAGATTTGGGGCACTTGAAGAAACATGAAGGATCTAATGTTCAGCCACAAGAAACTATACCTGGGGGTACGGGTTTAAGTGGAAAACATATTTCAGGGTTCTATCAGGAATTCCAAATTATAAAATCAGAGTACACTCAGAACTTTGTAACTGTTACTGTAAAGAGGGATAATGAAACTCATAAAAGGCTTGTAGAATTTGACACTGATATTCCTGGAGAAGTTGTCGTTCATTGGGGAGTTTGGTTCTGGTGGGATCTCCCATGTCATGCTATTGTCTCTGCAAACTCCCCAATGAACGACAACTTCTCCAGGAATATCAGTGTCAAATTCTACAAGCCTTTTATGAGTTTCATTGGAATTGTACTATCCTATAAAAGAATAGTCAAAATGAATTACCCGGCTGTGCTCTGTTAATTAGGCACACTTGCATTTTTTTTAATTTTATGATTCCAACTATACTTCCAAAATTTAAAACTATTACATTTGCGCATCTGAAATTATACAAACTAGAATTCAGAAGCATTATAGATTACAATGGTAAGTTAGGTTGGATGCCCACAACAGGTAATCCATTGGATAAATTTTATCATTTTTAAGTGCACTGCTGTTAACTTATCTGAAGAACAGTGCGCCTGAGAATTTTAGAAACTGAAATATAAAGGTGGCTTTATTATTATGACATTTCCCACAAGTTTTTGCTTTAAACATTTCCTTGAAAGAAAATTGGTTGTTAAGATCTATATTTTGTCCTGTGATATGTTGTTAGGAGGATTACTTCTTTGCGGCGCCTGCTTTTCCAGAAAAAAACCTACAAACCAAGTTCAGTTCTTTGAAATCTTAGGCTCCTATTGTTTCTAAGAATTGGATAGGATGAATTGAATTGGAGTATCAAAATGTTACCTTAATACTACTTACAACTTGCTATCTTTCACCTCAAAGTATATCTCAATTCTTATGCAAGTTTTCTCTTTGTTATTCTGACATGTGCTCTGCTTGTGCCGCAAAAAATAATTTCTTGTTGCCTCTCCATTTGGTTGAACATTTGTATTTTGTTTTTGTGATTCTATGACTTTAGCGTAGTAAAATCAGTGAAGCATTCCTCATCACACATCATATGTGTTACTGCAGCACAAAGCTGATGGACGAGGCAATTCTTTATCATTCTTACTAGATCCAGAGTATTCTGGTCTGTTTTTTGTGCTCAAACTTGATGAGTATACTTGGTTGAGAAATTTGGAGAATGGATCCGATTTCTTTATTTCTCTTACAAGAGCTGAACAGCGTGGAAGCACTCAAGATCTTGATAAAGTTGAGCCACAGAAAGTTCATGAGAAGTCTTCACAAGCTGATGGTATAATCAGTGATATAAGAAATCTGGTGGTTGGCCTATCTTCTAGAAGAGGCCAGAGAGCTAAGAATAAAGTTCTGCAAGAGGATATCCTGCAAGAAATTGAAAGGCTAGCAGCAGAAGCTTATAGCATTTTTAGGAGCCCAACTATTGATTCCGTAGAGGAGTCTGTAGATCTAGATGACCCATCAATCGCGAAGCCAGCTTGTTCTGGCACTGGATCTGGCTTCGAAATATTATGCCAAGGATTTAACTGGGAATCTCACAAGTCAGGGAAATGGTATGTTGAACTTGGTACAAAGGCCAAGGAATTGTCATCCCTCGGTTTTACCATTGTTTGGTCACCACCGCCTACGGATTCTGTGTCACCTGAAGGATACATGCCAAGGGATTTATATAATCTAAACTCCAAGTATGTTTTTTTTGTGTGTAAATTCTTTCCTTTTAGATTTGTTGTATATATTACTTTTGACCTTAATCTCATCACCAGTTAATGTTTTATAGGATAGTACCTTCTTCTAGATCTCTTATACTGGCATATGGCATATAGTCTGTAAATGTGCAAGAGCCACCTTCTCTTTGATCTTGATACTAATTTGAATTAATAGCCATCCTTATGATAGGAGCTTTAAGTTATCAGTGGGCCCTATAATGCATTTTCAGGTCTTAATTAGTACTCAAGGTAGAAACTTTTGACTATTGAACCACTCTGTTTGTACTAAGTATGTGATATCATCGATTTCTCCCTAGATAACTGCAAACACTGCCGTGGTATTCTTTCCTGTGAGGATTATTCTTTATTCATTCAAGTTAGAAGTTTGGTGAACCTATATGTCATCAAGTTAGCAGCCAAGCTATGGATGATTTTCTCACATAAAAGGAATAAACATGATTATTGCCAAGTAACTAGCAAACTTATCAGTTATCAGCAACTTTCCTTCCTGATAAGAGAAGGTAATGCGTGCCCTTATTAGATAACTGGCATATACATGTAGTTACGCTGCATTACCACAGAGACCATTCCTTTTAAAAGAGCTTGTAGGAAGATACAGAGTTCTTAGATAACTGATGTTGCAGACCATTGAGGCAATCTCCTTGGTCTAGAGTACCATCAGGATTTTCCTGAAGATTCTCTGCGGGTAAACATCGTGACTCTCTGCTTCTGGTGTGTAGGGCTCTGTAGGCTTTGCTACTATTTTCTCTGTATAGGCATAGCAAAGCCATTGTTTGCAGTTAGGGGCAATAAACTAACCTCACTTGACCCTGTCTAACCTTATAAAGCTTGTTTTTTTCTATTTACCTTGCACAAAAGTCAACAACGTTCAGAGTTAAAATCCAGCTTCTTAAACAGTATATCATGAACCCATCATGTAAACTGATGTCATGCATTAACATGATAAACCAATATTTCAGATACGGGACCATGGATGAGTTGAAGGAACTCGTGAAGATTTTCCATGAATCTGGCATCAAGGTTCTTGGTGATGCTGTTCTAAATCACAGATGTGCTCAGTTTCAGAATAACAATGGTGTCTGGAATATTTTTGGTGGCCGTATGAACTGGGATGATCGAGCAGTTGTAGCAGATGATCCACATTTCCAGGTAAGGCCTTTTCTTTTCCAAAATATTAGAAGACTCGTCAATATGATTCTCCGTAGAAAATTTAAAATTTCAACAGTGAGTTAAGATTGTTTAAGAAAACCATGTTGGAACAGAGTTTTGCCAGGGGAAGTAGGTTTTAAAAAATATTGGTCAAGTCTCAAAACTGTTCATACTAAATTGCTCAAAACCGGTTCGAACATTATTGTGGTTTCACACTGAACCATAACCAGAACTAGATTGGGATCACATTGGATTGATTCCACACCCTATGCATGTAAAATTAATTTGCACGCAAGGGTTTGAACATGGGACTAAGAAAAGTGCCTGTGAAGCCACGCTACAAACTGGACAGTAGAATGTTGGTTACGGATGGAAAATAAAGGCTTTCGTGATATATTTCTTTGCAACGCTATTGGCTAACATTATTTACTTTGTTTTTGCACACTGGTGGCTGGACCATGAAACCAATGGGGTCTGACTAGTAATCCAGTGAAACAAGCAACTCACTTGTTAAGCTACTGGTACAGTTATTAAATCTATGGTCAAATTCCCATATGAAAACTCATATAATCAAGAACAGCGCATTAAGTGCCCCTGTGAACACCGAACAGGCACCTTTGATACAGTAAGCTGATACTGACAATACACCACAGGCATCGTGTATACTTGGATGCAATCCCTGTGAGCTCCCGATTTAAGTTACGCATCAATAAATTTTAGCAACATGAACATTGAGTTGGAGTCTCAGTTCACCAATATATAACTCTAATGGGCTTGTCAAAGCTTTCTGCTTGCATATACTCCCTCCATTCCAAATAAGTGCCATTTTGGCATTCAAATTCTGTCCCACAAAGAGTATCCTCTTAGCTTATAGGGATGCACACATCTAATTAAATCAACTCACACATCAATAAAGAAGTGCATAGATAAGAATATGGGGCCAATCAAATAGTTAATTGGTGCTATTGTTTTTAGTTCCAATGCATATACATTTGTTTACGAAGTATAATTAATGAGGAGCAACATATCATGCCTAGTAATTTGCCTGAAATTTTCTAAACGGACGCTTATTTTGGGAAAGAGGGAATATTTAATATTGGCAGCAAATTCACAGGTTAGCATCCACACTCAGTAGCATAAAGAAATTCAGGAAACTTGACCTTCGCTCCAAAAGGGGGAAGAAAATAAACATATTCAACTTCAGTACATTTTCATGTTGGGTTAAAACTCCTATCCCTGCAGGGAAGAGGAAACAAGAGTAGTGGAGATAACTTCCACGCAGCACCAAATATTGACCACTCACAAGAGTTTGTGAGGAATGATCTTAAAGAATGGCTTTGCTGGATGAGGTCCGTTATTCTGTCATTTCTTGCTCAAAGCTCCTCCATTACTCATGCTTCATTGTTTGTGGCCATATGCATTACCCATGCAAATGTCCTTTGCTGTGGCATACATAAATTCCATGTATGTGCATTTGGACATAACTTGCATCTAAGTGCCCGTTTTCCCTTGCCTCGTGTCGCTTTCTTTTGAAAGCTGTTTTTTTGTTAAAGCATAAGATATACACTGTAACCTGCTTAGCCCCTATAACAAATTCGAAGGAATGAGTGGTACACTAGAAGCGCGGCAAATTGTCATCAGTTTACCACCAGATTTTTCTTACATAGTTTGGTAAGAAATGTGTATGCTTGATTCTGCTACTCTGCTTAGCTCTTACAACAAAAGAACAACAGGTGCTGTGGTGCACTACAAACTCTGCAAAATCTATTAAGCTTAACTCTCCTTGGAAAATGATTTTATGAGATCCTTTCTGGATATGTATCCCACCGAGCACCAGGTCCTGGGTTCGATGCCGTCTCCCTGCATATTTGCAGGGGTAAGACTGTGCCTCGGTTATACCCTTCCCCAGAACCCCACTTGAGTGGGAGCCGCCTGGCACTGGGTCTGCCTTTCTGGATATGTATCTTCATTTGGTCCATAGCTTTTTGGATGATTGATTCTGTAGCCGTGCTTGCATTTTTAGTAAAGTACAAACCAAGTTATTGCAGGGGTTTTCCCCTCTTAGTATCAAAGATGTCCATTCATGAGTAGGAAATTATCTATTCCTTCCTTTGAGTGTAGGACATGTGATATTCCTGTTCCACCAATCTAATGTGGGAATAGTAGCTTGCAGATTCTTTTTGCGAGCAGTAGTTTGCAGATTCTAATGTGGTTGGTATATTCCATTAGCTAGCCGTATAAATTGGGTTGTATAGTGTTGAGAAAATGTCAGCCTAGCTTGTTTTATTCATACATGTTCTGCTTGCAGAAAGGAAGTAGGATATGATGGGTGGAGACTTGACTTCGTTCGTGGCTTTTGGGGTGGATATGTCAAAGATTATTTGGAAGCAAGTGAGCCATACTTTGCAGTAGGAGAGTATTGGGACTCCCTCAGTTACACTTATGGAGAAATGGACTACAATCAAGATGCCCACAGACAAAGAATTGTTGATTGGATAAATGCTACAAATGGAACCGCCGGTGCATTTGATGTCACCACCAAAGGAATACTTCATGCGGTAAGATGTCAGCTTACAGTTTTAAAAGATATGAGTTCTACAGTAGTTGTTATGGGCAGACTTTCAAAACTAGTTAGTTCTCAAAGCGTCCGTTGGAAAACAACTCAAAATGACATACTCATTGGGGTCACTTCATCCTGGCACCTGTTGGTGTTTCACCTCCTGGCAGTACCTGAATTTGTAACCTGGCTTCTATATTCAAACAATACTTAATTCCTTATCTGATATGCTTGGTGTATCATTAAGCAATTGCCTGTGCATTTGGTTATGTTTGGGCCATAACTTCATGTCTTTTTTCTTCTTCATGGTAGGAAGTTAGGAGAAAGTATAATTTTATTTATCAATGCTGCATTTAGTGTGTGTGTTTTGAAACTGGCTGCATTTAGTGTGTTGGCAACTGTTATGCGTGATGCGACATGTGAAACCATCATTACGTCAAATTGTCGGTTAATTTTCTACCAGTAGCCTTTTCAGTGCTAGCTGAATGTAAAGTAAAAACTTGAATCTTGCATAGCATGATAACCCCTGAATTGGTTTGCTTGCAAGAAGTAAACTCATCTAGTAATGTAACGTCTAGCCTTTCTCATCATTTCGGGAAGATGCTTTTGTAATCTAATGCTGTGACCTCTTATGCTCTTCTTACATTTACTTTTTTACCTATTTTTTTCCTGCATCTGTGATATGGCACAGGCGCTTGAAAGATCAGAGTATTGGCGCTTGTCTGATGAAAAAGGAAAACCCCCTGGAGTATTGGGTTGGTGGCCTTCACGAGCTGTCACATTTATAGAAAATCATGATACTGGCTCTACTCAGGTACAACACATTATCACAATGTATCCGAATAGAATTCAGCTTTGTATCTCAAAATTGCACTCTGCACAAGTGGACATGTCCCTAGTTAATTTCATTTTATTAGAAGTAGCAAGAAACACTTAGACCGGCATGTTGAATAAACCTGATTGTTCTGATGCATTTATTCTCAGTATTTGTAAAACTTTAGATGGCTGATCCTTATTGATTTAATATTTTGTATTTCATATTCTAAAAGAAATAAATATTTTTCACCGTTTCATCCTTGGAACTCTTTTGAATGTTAAGTCTTTAATTTCTTGAATCCTTGTCAGATTTGTAATGAAGCTATACTCTAAGAAAATTCTGCTAGATTTACCTGCCTTTGAAACTGCACAAAACCTGCAAGTTTTACTGCCGCCCGTCGGTCTTATACAGTTTCTGGTACTCTGTAGGGTCATTGGAGATTCCCCTATGGTATGGAGCTGCAAGGATATGCCTACATCCTGACGCACCCTGGCACTCCTGCAGTCTTCTATGATCACATTTTTTCGCACTTACAACCAGAGATTGCCAAATTTATTAACATCCGACGTCGTCTAAAGATTCATTGCCGCAGCAAGGTAAAATGCAATTAAATAAGTCCATGATGTGCAAGTGTGCAACCCCGTGCATGCATAATGAATATCTTAAGTTTTAATTGTTTGTTACATAATACATCATTTACAGATCAAGATACTCAAGGCAGAAAGGAGTTTATATGCGGCTGAAATCGATGAGAAGTTAATAATGAAAATCGGCTCGGAACATTTTGAGCCAAGCGGTCCCCAGAACTGGGTTGTTGCTGCCGAGGGTCAAGATTACAAAATTTGGGAAATGTCTTCATAGGCTTGACTGGCCTAACTGCAAAAAAACTAGACAGGTATCCATTATAGCTCACAGGGGATGTTTGGATGATCCAGATTGAGACCCAAATCCCTAGGATTTAGTTCGCATATGAACTGAATCTGAAATTCCTAGAGCAATCTGCTAATTCCAGATGAGCAAGCAGGAAGTTGAATAGCATAATGTTAGGAAATGGCGTCAGAAATCAGAATGGTCAAGCTGGCGTGCTGCTGCTGTTGACTTGCAAGAGAGGAAACAGCAAGAGCTATGGCCGACCTGGAAGTATATTTACTGCACAGAAAGGAATGTGCGGACGCAAAGCTACATATGATATAGTGGAACATTTGATATAATGCACAACTGCCTGTTGTGTGGGTACATTGCCCATTCATTGTTGTGCTTATCTGCACTTCTGCAGATGTGCCTCCACTATTCTGGAGCTATGTAAGATCATAATCAATATATGTCTGAAATGTCATCTTGATGCAACTCCTATGTTGGAGCAATGTAAGATCATAAACATTGGCAAAATTTTATAAGTATCTTGCATCAAGAAACGGGACTCTAATTAGGATCCAGGCAACCTTTCTAAAGGGATAGTTGCCAGGCGAGCTCAGGAAAAAACTCCATTCATTCTTTCTGAACAGTACAATGTACCAGGCGAGGCGCTGGATCCGACAATTAAACTTAGAAAAGATTTATGTTAAAGAAATTAAGATTTAGACAAGATGCTAGCCGAGTGATCAGAACAAAGTACGCGTAGGCCGAACTGGATCACTGGTAATCTCATTCACCGATTCAGTTTCAACATCTAAACAGACAGAGGTGCCAGCTTAACATTCCAGATAACACTTACAGAATGGCAATCTTGCAGAATCGAAGATGCCACAACCCACATGACACCAAAGTTGAGTAGGAAGTTCAGAATTATTACACTGGAGCTCAGGTGCTAATACGAGAACTAACCATCCTAGGACCAAAAAGGGATCGGCATCATCATCAGGGCTTGAGGACCAGTGACAGCCCGACCTTAGAGTTCTTCTCGAAAGCCTTGGTGTCGACCTCAGTGGTCAGGGTGAAGAATGACTTGGGCCTCCACTCGTGCTGGATGAGGGCGCTGGCCATGCCGTTGCTGTTGTAGCGCGCCTTCACAGTGGTGCTGGGGTCCAGGGCATGCTGCGTCCCAAAAGTGACAATGTTCTCTTTGCTTGAGAAGCTGCGGGTCACCTCCGCTCCAACAGCTGTGTTCTTCTCTGCGTTCACCAAGTGGTAGTAGGACGCAGTGATGCTGTCACCTTTGTTGTTCCTGAAAAAGGTGTTGTGGTTGAATCACTTTGGACACCAGAAGACTATGAAATTCATTCAGATGTAACAATTGCTGGAGATTGACCGTTCAAATTAAACTTCCCATACAAGTCTCAAAGATGCAAGAACTAGGAGGGAAAAATACATATATATTGGAAACGATGCCTAGCAGTTTGGGTCCTAGAAACCACTTACAAGGTCACAGCAGCAATGAGATCTGCATTGGTGAAACTCAAACCAGCATTGTACTTGGTGAAATCCCCAGTAGCCCTGTCATATGCAACATCAGCACCAGCAGCAATAGCTTTGTTGCCAAACACACCAGAAAGGTTAACCAAAGGTTTTGCGTTCAAGCCAAAACTGGCGTTGATACCAGCATAATCATGCAAGTACTGCACTTCAGCCTGCAGCAACAAGGTATCTGATATTCAAATGCCAATGAAATAAATGTGATTCAACCAATCTGGAAAAGATTCAGAAGCATACCTTTCCAGCTGCTTGATTGGGGAAAGGAATGGTTACTATCTTTTTCAAGCCTGGTACACCAAGTTCTTCAACTGTTATTTTAGTTAAGAGCTGAAGAAAACAAACAGAAAACCGATCATAAGCATAGGACAATTGGTTTAGTTTTATGCAGTTAACTGGAACCATAACATAATAAGCCTTGCAAATTCAGAAGAGACTTACCAGAGAGTCTGAAGTTGCTTTCACATCCACTGTGACATTCTTCTGCTTCAGCTGGGCTTGGATCTCACTAAAGATAGCCTCATTTTTCTTTGTGCTCGCAGCTGTTATCGCCTACAGACAGAAATTCCAGATAGCAAAGGGGTATGATCAGATTTATATCATCAGTGGAAAATTGAAAATTCCACAGTAGCTCAACCACTTAGCTTGAAGAATTTATAATGTGGTTGGACGAATGAACAAAGAACAGAACCTCGTAAAAGTTTCACACGATAATTTCAGGCATGCCAACACAAGGTCATGCTTAAATTATATGAATATGTATTTACTTACATCATATGAACAGTCAGTCACATTTATGTTACACAGATACAATAGATTCGCCTACATTATATGGACACAACAGTCACACTTACATTACAAGATATGCAAAATTTAAAAGTGTAATCAAAGTATCAAACAATGATTCTAACCAAAAAGTTAACCTATTGCACAGCAAACTAACTTGGAGCAACTACTTATGTCAATATAAATATACTAACAGGCTAGAGTACTACTCTGAACTGCTCAGCTGGAGCTCCCAGTGTATCAACAACAGTCACAGATACAGACTAACAGTAAAGGAAGCATATAGATTATGCAAGTAAACAAAACTGTAACTGCATATTCACTTCAAAGCTGCAATCAACACTCAATCCAATATCATGAACATGATTACTCTAACCCAATATGCATCTATTACATAGCACAAAGGTTATTCTGCAGCAACTACAGATGGCAACATCAAATCAGTATATACAGGACACCTGAAATCTCAATTGATTTGCAAAATATACAGGATACCATCTACTTGACCATACCTCCCATCTACTCAATCCTCTTAACATCATTCCAACAGCACTGACCAACCAATCACATCTACTTGACCATACCTCCCGTCAACTCAATCCTCTTAACATTACCCAACAAAAGCAGTGTCATAAGCTAAAAGTAAAATTCGTCAAGCTGTACCAACTAATCAGAGATAATAATCATCCCAAACGAACAAACAATCTTAACACAAATCCTAGCACACTGGTGGCCGCGAATCTTATGCCTTGCACTGATTCCGAACTAAACCAAAACCTATCCAGCGCACACGCTAATCAACGAAAAGTAAAATGCCAGGAACACAGACGATGTGGTCGGACAGATAAGCTAAACACTCCCCCCAACGCTAGTAGACACCGAAACATCTCATACCTAAATCCAACTCAAACCGTTGAAACAATAACCATATCATCAAAAAGCGAGCGAGCAACTCAAACCGTAGGAACAATAACCATATCGTGCAAAACGCGAGCGAGAAACCACCAAGTGCGAGAAGAAACCAGAGATACTCACGGTTCCATTCGAGGCGTAGGTGGTCAAGGTAAACTTCTGGTCCGTATTGAAGTCCTTGTTCAGGAGATCTGCAAATTCACCCAAAAAAAACATCACCAAACCAGCAGTAACCCCCTCACAGAGCACAAATCAAGATCCATCCATCCCCCATAACCCCCAGGAATCCCCAAAAAGCAAAAGCAAAAAAAAAAGCGGGAAACATGAACTCGTTCTGACCCCTGGTCTTCTTGCCGATGTCTGAGTAGAGGCCGGGACCCATGGTGAGAGGGAGGTGGGGTTCGGCCCGAGGACCAGACGGCGGCGGCGGCGGTGGAGGGGAGAGGAGGCCGGAGAAATGAGGTGGTTGTGTGGGGTTTTGGGGAGGAGGGGTGGCAGGAGGAAGAGGCATCATCTTCTTATTATAAAAAGCCGGGAGGGGGAGCCCGCTGGATGGCGCCGGTTCCGAGATGGACGGCCTGGATCTCCTCTCGAGTGGTGTTGTCTTTTTCTTGAAGAGAAAGAAGGGGGGCGCGCTGTTCGTGCTTTCTTGGAGAAAGGGTTGATGACGGTTGGACCGGGCATGGACTTCATGTTGATCCATATCTTGAACTTTTTGTTACTGTTTTTCTTGCCTCTTCTTCCGGACAAACTTGGAAATTGTTTTTCCGGCGTATGATTAATCGATTATCAGTATTTTCGGTATATTTTTGGGGTAATTAGTATTGTTGCTGACCACGCTGCCCGCACAGGTTTGAAAAGATCATTATCTTTATCTTCTTTTTCTAAAGATAAGAAAAAAAGTACTCCGTATAAGGTAGGAATTCTAGCATTCATCATCGGTAAAGAAAAGAGGAGATGAGCACCCGAGTTCAAAGGCCGGTAGATCCGTAGATGGAGTCCTCAACCAAATGTATTTACACACCCGTTAGGTTGCGCGTCATTTCCACATGTAAAATAAACAAAATAAATACCTAAGTGTAAATTAAAAAGCTAAAAGATGGGGAAATTCTTGGAGCAACAAGACATTTTCGTTTCGTGGCAATCTACGTTTAGAAACCAAATTCTGGCCTGCTAAGGAAACCAGGATGAACACTCGACACTGAGCCCGGCCCGCCCGGGTAACAATAACGTGGGCCTTGACCCTGGGCCAAGCTGTGCGCGTTCTCAACGCTACAAACCTGAAGGTTCGCAAGGCTTGGATTTTTCAGAGCATCTGATCATTTGCCGAGGCCTCGTGCTTCAGCTCTGAACTAATTTGCCGTACGTGAGTACAATGCACAATGCAGATGACATGAATTCAGAGAGAACATGCTGGCTTCACGCACGAGGCTCCTGCCTCCTGATGTCTGTGGTTACTGTGTATCATGCCCAGCTGAACCAGGTCCTTGCCGTTCCTCACATTATCAGCCAGCCTGCATTCCTGCAAGGTGTTCGGCAGAATGCCGCACACGATTTTTGGTGCAAAGGTGCAAGCGGAAGCGGTCCTAAGAGCAGGCGCACCATCTGATTGACAGGATGCCTGGGAGGAACAAGGCAAGCCAGGTACTGCTTTTCCCTTTCCTTTTGCATTTCGTACTGGCCAAAGATTCAAAGAACTGAAACTGCACAACACATACATAGGATACGAACTGGTTATCATTAGCTTGGGTCATCATTATCCAAGCGTGCAGATATTTACAGCCTCGGCATAACTATATCACAAACACGAGTTAATGTGTCATCTATATTCCAATTTTACTACTGAAAGACTTAAATCTAGAGTCTGGAATGGTCGATGACGATGTAGTAACCCAGGGCCACAGGAACCGCAACTATCATTCCGACAATTATCCTGCCAGATGAGAGGAATATCAGTTAGTTCTGACCGAGCTTAGCTACTTCTTAATAAATGTGCCTATGATGATTAAGATATACTCACGCAGTGCTCAGAATATCCGCATGCACGTTATACTCCTTCGCAAACACAAATGGTACTATTCCTTGAGGTAGAGCTGCCTGCGCATAATCTTGAGAGGTCAAGCATCACGTTTGTCTTTGAATTCCACTTTTTTTTTGGGCGAGGAGTCTTTGAATTCCACATGGTTGTGTTGGAATGGACGATACAAATGAGGACTAGAATGTACCTGTATGATAGCCACCTTCAGCAAAGTCCCACGCATTCCAATTGCATAGGAAGAGATCACCATCAGGGCTGGTCCTAGGAAGAATCTGATGCCTAGCGATAGTAGCATCTTTTTGGTTCCGCAGGCTATAATTTTAGTTTGTAGGGCAGTGAAAAGGCCTGTGATAGAAATAGTCAGAATGCATAGTTACTTAAGTTAATATGCTACTTGTAGGTTGCTGTTGATGCACACCTAGGCTGAACATCGCCATCCCTAACCCACCGTCTGAAAGTATTCTTATGGAATTGCTGACCACCGATGGTAACTGTATTTGCCACCTGCAGGATATGGTATGCAGTAGCACGAGATGACTTTCTGCCTTCCAAATTAAGAGCGGTAACTCAATTCATAAATTCGTGTTCGTACCTGAAGCTGATCAGTGCCCAGATTAGGCCAATTAGACATGCATACATGTTGGGATTCATCACTAGCTTCCTACCGACCACCAACAGAAAGCAAAAGGCACTATAACATCTTGCTGATACTCCTTTTGCTTGGCCCTCTTCGTGCCTTTCCTGCATAGTTCCTGGAGTACCTGATTCTGCTTCATCTTTGAAACATGACATGGGATAAGAACTGACCAACTAATTCTGTCATTAATTGAAACCTCAGAAGATAAGTTGAAGTCGCTTGCTTTATAGTGAAAAATATACATTTAGAATGGGATAGTTGAGAAAAATTTGCATATTGTTTCAGACAAACACTATTGCATAAAAGATGAACATCACAGTAAACAAGTCTCATGTATATTATTCTGATAAATCACTGGAAAAAGAATGACATTTTCATGGTCAAATTTTTATGACTCGCATTACTTCACAATGCCCCCTTCTCTATCTTAAACTGTGTTGAGTTTTTCAATTGACATGTAAATGCTATAATAGTTCCATACAAATTAACTGTAACATTTTGAATTGTTCTATGAATGATGGCTTCTGGCTGCAGATAGACTCTCCTGGCTGTTTACTTTAAATTTGTTCTACACAATCAAATAGGTAGCCCCTCCTATGTGTTTTCATCATATTATAGTTTGAACATACAGATAGGACATACGTGACTATATTAGATTTCAGTTTGCAACTAGAATAGTATTTCACTTGCAAATGAAGGTTTATTCTGCCTGGAACAGACATTGTCAAATTACTAGCTGCGTGCTCTTTTCTTATGGTATATTTGGAAGAACACAGTTGCCTTACAGAACATCCATGAATTGGATCAAGTGATCATCTTAGCATGGTTATTTTCATTCAATGGCACATATCATTTGGTTGGCGACCGTGCTTCATTTATTTGAAATAGGAAGATATATTTCTTGCAGAAGGAACAAGAGAAGTAATTAGATCTATAACTTCTTCTGAGCAATGTTGAGTATAACCTGTTTAACTTTGCACTATATGGAGATTAACACAAAAGAAGTGAATAACAGTAGATATACGAAAAACAATCAAACTTGAATAAAACTGTAACTATTTTTAAGTAATTCAAACTGTAGAGCAGAAGCAAAATCAAATATCAATCTTAAAAAAAATGCAGTGATGAGGTTCTTACTTGTAGTTTCAGGTGATGTTGTGGTAACCATTCCTCTAGCAGCCCGGAATTCAAACAGAAACAACAGAAGTGTGTACCAAATTAAGCTCTGTAAGGCAACTATCTGACTTAGCAGCTTCACAGCTTCATCGCCATACATTCCTTTCAGCAATGGGATGCCAACAATCAAGGTATTGGGCAGTGTTGATAAAGAAAAACCTGTAATCATCCAATCAAACTTCTCCCCACAACATGCTTTTGAGATAACTGCAAATCCCAGCAAAGAGAGTGATTTCTGTAGGATGTCTGAGAATATAAGCTTTAGGTTCATGTCATAAGGATCATTTGTGGAGAGGATCTGGAAAGAGAGCAAAGGAATGGAGAACTTCGCCACAAACTTGTTGATCCCGGAGCACTGCTCTGGGGTGAATAGATTCCACCATTGTATGGATAAGTAGGCCACTATCATAGCTACATACAAGGGCACTGTTTCTTCAAGAACATGGTAGATGGTTGGCCAAGAGATCATAATGGAGGGACCTGAAGAACACCCCAAATATCCTGCTCAATCTGGGTCTGTAAGGTTTCTGAGAGCACTGTAGCTGTCTTATATAGACATAGACAGAAGCCAGGTCTTGTGCAAACTTTTCCATGCATGTTTTAACTTTAGCAGAGCCTTTGAAATTGTCCAAATTGCCCATGCTGGATTAAAGACAGTTCCGCCCCGTTCTTATTACATGGACTGCACATATGAACCTCCATGTGTGCAGTACTTCTTTTTTTCGGAACTGAAATGTGTGCAGGACTTTTAGTTTGAGTGAACAATGGCAACTAATTGACCCTATTCATGTGGAAATATAAGAAAAATATAATGATACGACCAAATATCTTTCCGCACACTGATTCATCTTTTTTCAACCTGGCAAAGGCCCTTGTTGTTTTGTTTATCTGCTGAACTATAATAATCGTGAAAGTGCAATCCAGAATATTTGTTAAATTTATGACCTTTTGATATCTTGCCTTTATCTTGTTGACTGACTAACTTCGACATATGGTCACGTTAACGACTCAAAGAAGAATCAGACATATAGTCTTATGAACTTTTAATCTTTCTAGTGATCTTGGGCCATATCTGCAGAAAAGGGACCTCTCTGTTCTGTTGTTTTTTCAGGACAAAGAAGACTGTTTATGTAACTTCTTTTAATAACATCATCTGTCCCACTGTTGGTCTGAACTCGGGTATAGGTGTCACAGATGTCTCAAATGAGGTGCAAAATTAATCCGTGTTTAATGGGCTATGTTTCTCTTGTGCAACCATTTGTTCTACCAGTGACATCTTGTTAGTATGAGACATCTGGCGACATGCTAAGCAGTAAAATGACCAATGCATGTGCCCCAACAGTTTAAAGCAGAATAGCATTTCTTTCCTCTCCTTTCATTCATGGTCAGAGGAATTAGACTTTGGAAAAAGAAATCGGGAGACAATTCCAGCAAATGATACAGAAGCTTTGGCATAGCTTGTCGGGCTGGTAATTCACTGTTCATCTGTGATAAATTCTTCTAGCAGCATGGTGGTCCACACTGATTTGAATTTATGTTTTTACACACGATAATGTTCTACAGTTCTAGTTATCTGCCTGTTCCTTTCCATATTGTATGATCTGCGCTGTTTACTTGGTGACAAGCAGCGATCCCTCTGCTGGTAATTATGTAAGAACCTGGTTCTTTCAACTATCACTGCATTGCCAATTCACGAGTTGCACTAACTTTTGGGTAAATGCAGTTATGCAACAATTCGGACGAAGCGAGGATGAGACTCCAAGAAAGGTGATCAAACGTGACACTGTGAGGGCTAAGTGTGATTAGAAATTACATACTTTTCACCTGCATTCATTTTGCGTTGTGGGGCATATCATTCGTGCAGTCCTGAATTAGATGTGTTTCCAATTTTTCATTCAGCCATATCATCTGTCCCTGTCTTGAAAGTATATACTGCCCGATACATGACCAGTACGTGTTTTTGTTCTTTCAGACTCGACGTCATTTTCTCCAGGGGAAAAGAAAATTCGCCCTAGCTTCCAGCAACGCACCACCATTCCTGCGAAGTCAATAAGCTGAAGGCAAGAATAAAGAAGTTAATTGCGGAGGAAGCAACGGAGAGATGGGTCGGTACTTGTACAGTGGCATCGGATTTGTCTTGCTTCACCATTTATGGGAAAAAGGCCGGAATGAGTGCGCCGGTGAAACTTGCTTTGAGGCCATAGCATTTTTGCCTGAAATAGCAGCAGCGCTGTGCATCTCCTCCTTTGCCAAAGGCCTCCCGTTTACTGCCCTCTCTTTACCAGATGGTTCTCTACCTCTCTGTCAAAGAAGCAGCGACTGGTTTGGTTGGCAACCCTTGCAAGACTGCAGGTGGCCATTCTGTGGATTGATCTCGCAGAGTGTTCCCCAGGCTGTCCTCTTTTCATCTTTACCACAGCTCATGTTATCTTGTTCGCATGGATCAAACTAAAGTCTTCGCCTAAGATGCTCATAAGTTGTAAAAGGGCCTTACAACAGGATGCTTATCTGTGCATTGTTTCATCGTTTAAAGAACATCCTGAAAGATTAATGCCTGTGGAATTGAGATAAAATACAGTACTTCTATATAATGCAATTTGGTCTCTGAACTAATTCTTCTGTCTTGGATGAGAACTGGGCCTGTTTACTGTACTTGTGCGTACTATACTGTTTCGCACATGAAGTGAGCTAACCCGACAGGAAAACAACTTTGTCGGACTCATGTCAGTGCTGTTTCCGCCCTGGAGATGTTATAGTTGGCAGCCCTTGCAATCTTGCAGTTGCCCATCCTGATTTTTGGGGCCTGTTTAGTTCCAAAAAGCAACTCCCAAATACACCATGTAAAAGGAAGATTTTTCATCACATCAAAATATCATAACATGCATGGAATATTAAATGTAGATGAAACAAAAAAATAATTGCACAGTTTTGTTGTTCTCTACGAGACGAACATTTTGAGCCTAATTAATCAATTTTTGGATAATTTTTCACAAATACAAACGAAATGCTACAGTAGCACAATGATTACGAAGTGGCATCTTACTTCCAAATTCAACCTCCCAATTCTAACATCTAAACACCACCTTGATCTTGCTGGTTGACAGGGGTTCAGAGGGCATCTGCTTTGGCCTCTCTCTTTCTTGCATGTCTATCAACTTTGCCTTTTTTTCCCTCCTCCCCTGAAACCTCGATGCATGTTTTCCAATTTCCAGCACAAGGAAAAGGGCACAAATCTACAGGCTAAAGGTTTCCGAAGTTTGCAATGTGAAACGGGCAATGAGGCAATCTCGGCCCTGCAGAGCCTTGTCCGGTAACGCGCCGGATCTCACTGCTCTTCCAGCAGCGAAGCACAGGAGCGATCATGCGCCTGACGTGACTAGCCCACATCATGTGCGCGCGACCACTCTGGCACAGTGAAAAATCGCCGTAGCACCACGAACGCGAGCTACAATTCTTGGCGTCAGACGCGGACCCGGGTTCCCGGCACCAAATCACGCTGCCCATGACACTATGACAGTGACATGGTTGGCGACTTGGCCACCGTCCAGTTCGAGATCCACACAGCGGTCACCTAAGCTGGAGTCGTACAGACTACAGAGATGGAACGTAGAAGCTCGGGAGCAAGCCGGCAGCGCGCCGGCCAAGCTCTGTGCCGCACGTCGCCGCACCAGACAAGACACCCACCACGGCTTCAGCCACTGCATTTGATCCGAGTCCCACGGCCCACGGCGCGGAACGCACCTGACCTGCCGGTGCTTGTCGCTGGCAAAACTAGGTCCAGAGCGCGAGGAGCCCCGCGTCCACGGCGCAGATGTGCTGGCGACCCGGCGGCGAATGTCGAATGTGCCTAATCATCATCACGCAGCCACATGCGCGCATCCGACGCCGGCGCAAGACCTCGCCGCGACGGGCCGGCGCCGGGCCCGGCAGAACCAACTACTCGGCACGGTAGCCCATTCCCGTCGGCCCAACCCTCTCCGGGACAAAGACAACGGGAAGCTGCGCGCGCGCCGGACGGACCCAAACAAACCCGATGCCGCCGCCGCTGCTCCGCGACCCGGCCACGCTGCTCCCGTCCCTCGCCGCGGCGCGGGCCCCCGACCCCCTCCGCGCGCTCCACGCGCACCTCCTCGTCTCGGGCCGCCTCGCCACCCCGCCCGACCTCGCGGCCTTCGCCGTCTCGCTCGCCTCCTCCGGCCACCTCGCCTACGCGCGCCTCGTCCTCCCGCGGCGCCCCGCCACGCTACACGCCCACAACGGCCTCCGCGCTCGGGGACGTCGCCGCCGCGCGGGCCGCGTTCGCGGAGATCGCCTGCCCGGACGTGGTGTGCGTCACGGCGATGGTGGGCGCGCTCGCCACGGGCGGCGAGGTGGACGCCGCGCGAGACCTGTTCGACGGAATGCCGATGCGGGACCACGTCGCCTGGAACGCCATGATCGCGGGGTACGTGCACGTGGGCAGGTCGAGGGAGGCGCTGAGGCTGTTCGACGAAATGCAGAGCGCCGGCGCCGCTGTTGGTGAGGCGACGCTGGTCTCTGTGCTCACTGCGTGTGCGCATTTGGGTGCGTTGGACCATGGCAAGTGGGTGCACGGGTATGTGCGCAGCCGTGGGATGCGGATGTCAGTCACGCTTGGCACTGCCTTGTTGGATATGTATTCCAAGTGCGGTGCAGTGGCGATGGCCATGGGGGTGTTTGATAGCATGGGTGAAAGGAATGTGTACACTTGGACAAGTGCGCTCAGTGGCCTTGCAATGAATGGCATGGGATTGGAGTGCCTTGAGCTGGTCAAGCGCATGGAGGGTGCAGGGATCCAGCCTAACGGTGTCACCTTCGTTGCGTTGCTCCGTGGATGCTCCATGGCTGGGTTGGTAGAAGAGGGGCAAGCATGTTTTGACTCCATGAAGGACAAGTACGGAGTTGATCCTTGGCTTGAACACTACGGCTGCATGGTTGATCTATATGGTCGAGCAGGGCGTCTAGACGATGCCATCAATTTCATCAATAGCATGCCTGTGAAGCCGCACGAAGGTGTGTGGGGAGCACTGCTCAACGCTTCTCGGATTCACAATAACGTTGAGTTGGGCAAATATGCCCTAGACAAGCTCTTGGCAATAGAGTCTGAAAATGATGCGGGTCATGTCCTGCTGTCTAATATCTATGCAGAGTCACAGGATTGGAAGGGGGTCAGCAGTGTTCGGGGCATGATGAAAGCCAAGGGAGTGAAGAAGGTCCCTGGGTGGAGCGCCATCGAGGTTGATGGCAGGTTACACGAGTTCTTTGTTGGAGGCAAGTCACACCCAAGGTACAAGGAGATAGAGATGATGCTTGCAGAGATGAGGCGGAGACTGAGACTGCAAGGGTATGCCGCGAACACCAATGAGGTGCTGTTTGATATTGAGGAAGAGGAGAAAGAGGGAGCCATCTCCTTGCATAGTGAGAAGCTGGCACTGGCCTTTGGGCTGATTGCTTTGCCAGAAGGCGTGGAAATTAGGATTGTGAAGAATCTGAGAGTATGCAAGGACTGCCATGATTATACCAAATTGATATCTAAGGTCTTCGACAGAGAGATTATCATGAGAGACAGAAATAGGTTTCACCATTTCAAGGATGGAACGTGCTCCTGTAAGGACTACTGGTAAATTTTGAAGTGTTTGGTGAATTGTCTTCAGTTAGTTTTGACGATCCATTCAGATATATTGATGATTTAGAATCCTGAAACACAAGTCAAACTTGCCAGGTGCATCTGATTAAATAAAACATTAAATTCATCTTGTAACTCTGTAAGAACAGTAAGACGTCATATGCAAATCCGAGTGTGTCACCACATGAACGAATAGAAGTTTTTATCTGTCATTTTCATGCAGATTTCCAGGGCAGCCTTTAAAACATAACTTGGGTACTCAGATAGCAAGGAATAGGCACAGAGATGCACATGTGTGGTCAAGGTCAAGGCTGGAAATTTGCCTACATACTAAAAACAATGTTGAATAAAAAAAGAACTTCAAAAATAATTCTCATAGCATGACGGGACAAACTTGACACGCGGAATTATAACATTTTGACGACAAATTGTAAGGATCAAACATCGTGCAGAGAATTTTGGTACAGCTTAATTCAAAAACACACTGATGGACTTGATTTTGATTCAAACTGCAAAAGTTGTGAGACCAATTTTCAGGTGAAACATTTTTGAACAAACAAGAAGAACGTCAAAACAATTCTTCTTGCATGACGGGACAAATTAAACTTTACCGGTGGCATTACGACAAATTGTAAGGAACAAACATCAGACAGAGAATATTTGGTTCAGCTTAAGTATTTGGAACAAACAAAAAGAACCTCAAAATAATTCTTCTTGCATGACTGGACAAGCTTCACAGGTGGAATTTGACAACAAATTGTAAGGAACAAACACCCTGCAGATAATTTTGGTACAGCTTAATTCAAAAAACACTGATGGGATTGATTTTGATTCAAACTGCAAAATTGTGAGGCCAATTTTCAAGGCTGCAGCACATTACAGAACATGATTATATCCAAATACAAATAGTCTAGAATTTTAAGGAGAGAGTAGGTTGCTCCAGGATCTCGAACTGAACCCTGCGATTCTGCGAATGATCAATTGGAATCCTAATCCTAAAACCTTGGTACAAATTTGAAGTAGACCACTAAAACTTTAAGAGCAACCTCCCTATCCAAAGAGGGCCTTATTCTTAACATGAAGTGCATGAGTTTTGTAATAGTAGTAAAAAATATTTAGAACAGCAACTAAATAGGAGTGGATTGTTTATTTTCCTCTTTCTATTCAAAAGAACGAATATTGCTCAGTAATACCAACACAAAATTGTAGAACTTTTTACCATACTTTTAAAAACGGTTTTTGAATGAAATCATCACCCTTCTATTGGAAAATAAGCTGCAATTATTACAATTCAAGTAACGTGAATTCTTGAGAGTAACATTGAGTTTTGACAGCAACTGCTTCAGTGCTTCTGCCTCTGCCTTTAAGTATACTTAGAGTTCTTACTTGTTCCCATCAGAACGTCAAAATAGAGCTAAAACCATTGCTACCTCATGAGGTCCAGCCAAACTTCTTCATGGCATCCACGGTTCTCTTCCGGAGTCTCATGAACACGATGACCATGCAAGCCAGCACCCATGGTGGGAAGCTCACGGTACCAAGCCTGGATGCCTGAAGCCACTCAGGCATCTTGGCCTCCTTCAATAACACTGCAGCTACCACCGTCATTGCGGCCACCCCAAGCACCATCTTCGTGATGGGCTTCAGCAAAGAATCCTAAACCATCAAAGATGCAAACAATGATGTAAGATCTACCCAATTCTAACTTACCTAGACACAGGGCACGCTAAAGAATTGATAAATCAAGGAGCAAGTAAACTTTGGGGAAATTGATGTGCGGTGGTGTTTGGAGGAGCAGGTTTTAACAGTACCTTGGGCTCGCCGTCGAGGAAGATGGTGGAGCCGGGGGCGTAGGTGAGGAGGGAGCGGCCGTTGCGGGGGTTGAAGCGGATGGCGACACCACGTTTGCGGGCGGCGGGGTCGAAGGCGAAGACGGACTTGAGGCCGTGTTTCTCCAGGATGTCGCCCACCTCAAGCTGGTCCTGCGTCCACCCGCCCAGCGGCGACTGGAACACGGCCACCGGACGCCCGCGCCGGAACAGCTGCACCTCCACCTCAGGCGCCGAGGCCGCCGCCGCCCCGGATCCGGGCTTCCCTTCTGAGGCAGGGGCTGTGGCCGCAGACTCCTCTTGGATGGTATCGTCGCCGGCCTCCGCGGCGGCTGCCGGCGCCGGCGCCGCGGCCCTGTCAGCTTCCGACTCCATCGGTTTGGTCGATCGGGCTCAGGTCTTCAGCCCTTCTGGGGAATGTGGAATCTCGTGTTCTGGCTGGCCTCTGTTGTCTCGTGCCTTATCAGAGAGAGAGAGAGAGAGAGAGAGAGAGGAGCTGGGCTGGCCGGCTGGCTGCTTAAAAGAGAAGGTGTTAAGAAAAATATTCTTTACTAGGTTGGGCCTAGACTTATTGAAGGCCCAATTCCTCTAGCTTTTCAAGAAAAAAATATCAAGACATGAATGAACCTATATAATAAAAAAAAGGAGTGTCTACCTGTCATCCGGAAAATTTTGTTGTTAGTTTTCACTCACTTTTTCAACCAATGAAACTATGACACGTCATTTATAAAGAAAAAGGAAATATATACTAAGTGATCCAACCAATTTCTTCAACCAGATACGCAAAATATAAATAACACAGAAAAACGAGTGAAAATAAAAGGACAAAACACTCAGATTTCCGCTCATAGCATATCATTGCAGGCTGACAAATACATGGAAATATCCACCGAGTTCATCCCTTTTTTATCAACACTGAAAAATATTACAATTCCAATTATTTAGAAAACGGAACTGCACTAGCTATACCACATTACCAGTTACCCTAGAGTTGCACTGAAGACAGCAATGAATAAGTGAGGAAGTTAAAATCAATAGAACGCTCTGGATAATAGAGAACAGAATTATATATGCTCAAAATTTAGCTCATATACTACTTTTTAAAAGAAAAAACACATGTAGGGACGTGTGATAGATTCTAGATAAACATTAAACAATGATCATGGAGGCTTGAAATTGAATCCAGGCTTGTAATCGGCCTATCGTGAACTAGAGGTGAAGTCTAGGATGTGATGGTGATAAGTTGGTAGTGGCACATATCGTACTCCACTGCTACTCTGCTCAGATGGAACAGAAATCAGTTCTGTGACAGGATGAAAATGCCTACGAATATCATCTCTTCCAATGGAATTGCATCTTGTCATACCTACTGCTTGTGCTAGTGAAATGGAGATTTCACGCTTCACTGCATTGAAGGTAACCACGATCATGATACTCCAGAGGACAACGACACATCTGGACATTTGGTTTGAACTATGAACTGCGAGGTCTATAATGTCAATGGACAGCATGGAGCCACTTCAGGTCCTCAACGTCATTCACAAGAAGCAATGATAAAAAATGGATAACTAAACAATGATGATATCAAGACTGTAAACTGAAAAGCCCAAACTTAACACTGATAACCTCTGAACCATGTACAATGGTCAGATGAACAATGATTACTCACACAGAGATAAGAGCTACTCATTTGTTTATCTGAAAGTGAAGTGAAGAGCTGATGGCAACAAAAACATATAGATAAACAAAGTACTTCCATTTTCATTCGGGGCATATACCATCCTAATTCCAGTTTATGCAGCTCACAGCCACAAGTAGGAAGAGAAATAAACACCGCAGAGATTGTTTATGGCCAAAAGGATATCAAATGCACTTAGCAAGTCTAATGTTTACCAATTACCTCAGCAGTATAATCCAGATTAGGTTGGTGCTCCATTGATTCTTCCTTGCTTTCAGCTTTCCTCCATTGGAAACAACAGCTTCCATACAAGATGATATAACACGACAGTATCCAGTGATGCTACTGAAAGATACCCTGTAACAAGAAGGCAATTTCTTGATATCCTTGCATGTGACATGTCTTAAAGTCTGAACTACTTAAGACAGTCCAAAACTGCACATCTAAAGGGATACTGACACTCAACAGCATATAAACTGAAAATTCCTGAGCATTTAATCCCCATAATCGACCATAACTCCATGACTGCAAGCAAACAGAAAACAACATTCTCTCCCTATAACAACCATTAATTAAACTAATAACTGTCCCTACCGCAACGAACATTCACAAAGAAATCACAATGAAATCAAAGCAGAAAGAAAAATCAAGACGGTGTCTAAGGGGCACGCACACAGAGCGATTGTGCTGCTCGGACAGCAAGAGTTGGACGAAGACAACTGGCCTAACCTTCGACGGCGCCGCGGTTCAGGGATTTGGTGACCAACTGACCACCCTCTCCATCTCCTCCGCCCGTTGTCGGGGAGCAAGGAGATTTCTACGAGAAACAACTTGTGGGCCGTTGGGCCGACGAAAACAAATAGGCCAACAAATAAAACAAACAACAACGCGCCAGACAAAAACAAAGCACGAATCTTGAAAGAATCGCAGCCACAGAAATCCGAGTGATAAGGAGACAGAAAAACAACTGAGTGATGTATAGAAATTCCGATAAAAAATAAAAGAAAGAAGAACCATAAATATCTCAGCAAAGAATCCTAAACCATCAAAGATGCAAACAATGATGTAAGATCTACCCAATTCTAACTTACCTAGACACAGGGCACGCTAAAGAATTGATAAATCAAGGAGCAAGTAAACTTTGGGGAAATTGATGTGCGGTGGTGTTTGGAGGAGCAGGTTTTAACAGTACCTTGGGCTCGCCGTCGAGGAAGATGGTGGAGCCGGGGGCGTAGGCTGTCTCTTATACACATCTCCCATTCAAATGTCCA